>PVKN010018791.1:0-16684 GCA_004027915.1 Capromys pilorides | reverse complement strand
GAATGGCCATATACAGTGGCACCTGAGTTTATAAATTCAGTTCTCTCCAGCATTATAGTCACAAAGCTCCTCACATCATCAACATTGAACTTAACTACTGAAATAGACTCAGTTCTTGTCTATCTTGTCTCGTGACAGGAATTATGGAAAGAATCACATTTGTAAACTGAGGCATTATTATACTTAAGTCAGTTTAAACATCATCAATGAATTCAGTCATAACTGGGAGCCTTATAGTTCTGATCCATAAAGTTATGCTGAAAGCGTCGTGGAACATACATTGTACATAGAAGCCTGAAATTCTTAAGACAGGTAATAGTCAAATTAAAGTGGAGATTTGTTGGTATGATATGTAAAGCCCTAGGAAAGAATTATTTAGGCAGAGAAGAGAGACTGAGAACTGAAAATTTATTATTGGAACTTGACATAATATAAAAGATAATATAAGGAAATAGGGGTAAAATTATATGACAAAATTAAAAGGAAAATGCAGGAAGAATGCAAAAAGAATTCAGCGTAATACAAGTTGAAGAAAAAAAATTGTATAGTTGTGGCAAAAGAATGCTCAACCACATTGAACTGCTGCAGGTCTGGTATTCCTGAAAGGTTGTACTGAAGGCAGAGACAGTGTTGAGGGTATGAGTGGCACAAGCCAAAGACTTGTCCCTGCAAAAGGAGAGTGATAACCAAAGAACAAAGGCCTGTTTCTGTTTCTTGGAGGTCATCTCTTAGCATCCAGAGAAGTCTTTAGCTTTCCAGAGTAGAACCTTCAGATTCCTGACGTAGGCTCTTACAGGACACTACAAAGGAGCTTTAGCCCTTGCTCTGGATTCTCCAGGCCCCCAGCTCATAGATGGTATGCTTTGCACTCTTCCACACCTGACTCTGTAGGAGGCCAATTTTAACTAATCTTGTAAATTTTTTTTTTTTATTTGTGGGATTGGCATTCAAACTCTCGACCTTGCACTTGCCAGGCAGGCACTTGTGCCCCAGAACTATCTCCCCAGCCCTTGCAAGTTCTTATATATTTTTATGTCTTACATTAAATTCTCTGGCAAACGCTGACTAAGACAGACAGCCCATTTACAGCAGAATTTGTTGTGGAATGATGAATCACGTTTTAAATGAATAAGAAATACAAAATAAGAAGCAAAAAGGTGACATTATAAATGAAATTAGAATAAGATTTAGAACCTAAAATGATGGAAAAACGAAGAATAAGATTTAGAACCAACTTTTATCAGTTGAGATATAAATTAGTGTAGGGATTCCAAACACATAGTATTTTAGGCATGCTTAAAAAATAAGTGAGTGCTACATGTCACAAATATCTTAATTAATGCACCCTACTATTGGCATTTAATGTCGAAATTTATAAAATTGTATTTCGAAATAAGTTTATATTTTAGACATGAAGCCAATATTCAGGTATTCAAAGCCCAGTTAGTTGTATTTCTCACAATGATCTTTTGGGGTCTATATATGTTTGACAAAGGGCACATTTACATACAAACAGATATGGAGTAGAGAGAAAGTGAACCAATTAGAATTATTTGTATTATTATATTTTTATTTATATATTTGGTACAGGGTCTCACTATGCATCTTGAACTCCAGTGATCCTCCTGTTTTCAGCCTCCACAGCCCTGGGATTATAGGTGTGTGCCACCTTGCTCAGTTTAGGTCCTAAGCTCAGTGCACCTGGGGGCAGGGCCTGTGCTGCATAGGGTACTAGGAATGGAACCCAGGTCCTTGCACTTGCCTAGGTAGGCACTTAGTCCGCTGAGCCATCTCACCAGACCTAATCAATTGAAATTATATATTACGTTTATCTTATAAAGAGGCTGTTAAAATAACTGAGGAATTTAAAGTTATTAAATAAACATAATATCAGTTGTTAGACTTGTCATAAATCTGCACAATTAATTTCAAGAGATTAATGAACAAGAAAAATTACAATATAATTGAGGAGAATCTAAATCACAGTGAAATAATGTTGAGTTTCATGTAAATTATTGAGTTTCATGTTAATTGTTGTATTATAATTAGTATGTGGCTTGTGGCAACTTTTAGAAAGTAAGTAGAAAAATGAATAAAATAAAGAAATTAGGTTGAAGATGTTATTATTTAATATATACAGTCAAAACTATCAACTCTAATACAAAACAACAATGATTCTCACATTAAGTAAAGATAATTGTTATCATCTTGAATCATGTGTGGATCCAAAATGAGAAAATAAGATAGGTGTTGGTGCATTTAAGCGTAGTGTTAATTAGCAAATTTTTAATTTTTAAAATATTTTGAATTATCTCATTGTACTTATTTATTTATTTATTTATTTGACTCCCCGGGACTAAACTCAGGACCCTGTGCTTCCCAGGCAAGCACTTATTCTACTGAGCTATCTCCCCAGGCCCTTCTTATTGGTCATACATAGATGAAAATAGAAAAATGAGTGGCAGCTAAATACATAGAAAATATGTAATAATTATGTGTAAAGGGAAGAAGAATTCTGAAGGAAAGATTTAAGGGAGAAAAACGCAGGCAATGAGTTCTGAGAGTGATTCGTTCAAGTTTAGAATATGTGATTATGGTCCTCCTGAGAGGAGCCCTTGAGTGATGAAGGTAACTGAGCCGTCTGCAATCAGGTGGTGAGGAAGTGCTCTCCTCCGGATAGGGAGAGATGGAAATGAGGCTGTCCTGTCACCCATAGTTACTTTTTGCAGTATATTTCTTATTACTATTAATTTTACTTTTTCCTGACTTCCATGATCGAGTTTTATTATTAAGTGTTTTGTAAGACTTACCTAAACAAAGGCCTAAGCCTTTCTTACAGATTTTATAAATATAGTTTTTATTAAAATCTTACTAATAAAATTCCTCATATTATTACATTATATCATATGTGGTACTTTATCAATTATATTTATCATTTTACTGTAGTTCTTTACCAAGTACTTAAAATATTGTTATGTTTTACACAAAATTTTAATTATGTTGACTATATGCTGATTTTTCATACTCATTTGACGGCATGTAAATATCTGATACTCAAGAAAAATAACAGGCTTGATTTATACACAATTTTCTCTTGTTAACATGAATATGTACTGTAGCAAATGAGGACATAAACATAAATATATACAGTTTTTATACTTCTTTTTTTTTTTTAAAAACTTTTTTTTTTTTAATTTTTTATTTATTTGCTTGTTGTGTTTGTTTGTTTCTTTATTTATTCATTTTTTTGTGGCTGGCTCAGCCTGCCCTGGTGGTGGCGCTGGCGCAGCATGTGGTGCCGGGGATCGAACCGCAGTCCCCGCAGTTGACTGAGCCCTCCTAAGCAGGCGCTTTAGACTACTGAACCATCTCGCCGACCCAGTTCTTATACTTCTAATCATTAATATACATGATCACTTCAGAAAAAAGAATTATAACAAGTTTCAAAGACTTTTCAACTTAGTATTTTAATTTGTAAGATTATAAGAATGAAGCAATTGTCATCCCTTTCCTTCGCATTTATTTTTATATTATTTAAAATTCTTTAACTGAAACATTTATTTTCTGTTCCATTTTTCTTGAGACAGAGTTTGTTCTACTTCTAAAGCAGGATATTCAAACCCATAGTTTGAAAACTATTATAGCAAATTAACTTTGGGCAAAAATCAAAGATGAGTCAACAGACAAACTGTCTAGGAAGCAAAGGAAACACTTCCACAAAGGCAGAGTGAGGAAGAGTGGAGTGACTGCATGGCTGAGTCCGTTAGCTGAGCTCAGAAGTCCCCGTTAGGAAGGAAGATGACAGGAGAACCTACAGAGCTGCACAGCGACCCAGCAACTAGAAACAGATGCTGAGCAAAGAGAAGGTAAGTGTTATCCAAAAAGCAAGAAGGCTGCAGATAGCCGAGCCCACCCGAGGACTGGCTCCCACAGAGCAGCATAGATCCACATAATCCCACTTGCTATACACACACCTTTTTAGAAAATAAGACTGCTAGTTTTATCATTTCTAGCTGAAACATGAATAATCACCTTTAAAATAGAATTTTTGAAGAAATTATTGAAGTCTGGACTACCTTCCAGTGTTTTATACTTTTCTTTGTGGCATATAAACTACACAATTTCTAATTATGTTTTATTGCCTATCTTCTATGCCATAAATCACAGAATTCAAATTCTTGGCATTAAAGTGTTTATTTTGTTTATTGATTTTGATACAGGATCTTCATATATAGTTCAGGCTGGACTTACAGATATGTGCTACTATTCTGGCTGTTTTTAATGCACTTAATTATGTTCATAGACTTTAATTATGTTTCACATAATCCATTTTAAGTGCCAATTTATTCAAACTTTAGTTTCAATAATATGCACATTATTTTTTTAGCCTCATATATGACTAAATGCAAGATGAAATCAAAAGATATATAAAACTATCTACAATGTTAGCACAGAGGTGATAAAGTGAACTTTGAAAAATATAATTTCTAGCATATAATATCTGATCAATAACAAAGCACCAATCAAGTCCTGGATTAATGTGGATAAGAACGGGTGCTGGAAATTCTGAGCAAAGAACTTGTCATAGTTTAACATTCTCTAATTTACTAAAATAGCAAATGGCTAATGGATGTTTTAATACAGTTCCATTTATCATTCAAATTAACTTTAATAAATTTTTATGGAGCACAGCCTCACATAAAAATAAAAATTCAGTTTCCACCATTAATACAAAATAAATAAAATTTCAACATATAAAAATAAAAGGCTTATTTTGGACTAAGGTTTCAGCACATGATTGCCAGACTCAATGGTGGGGGCTTATGTGAAAGGCAGAATATCTTGGCAGAAATCACATGATGGTGCAAACCTGTTCACCTCAGGGTAGCAGGAAATCAAAGAAAGAGGGAAGAAAGGTTGCTTTCCTAAAATCCCCTCAAATACATGACCCAGTGACCCAAATTATGCCAATGAGACTCCCCTCCTAAAGCATCAACTACTTCCTAATAGTGTCCTTAACGTATGGAACTTAAAATGATATTTAAGACCTAAATTATAAGCCCTACTAAATCTGAGAATATATAGAGATAACGAGAGAGAGACAGAGACAGAGACAGAGACAGAGACAGAGACAGAGACAGAGAGACAGATCTTTAACTTTAAGAAGTATGTATCGGGTTGTAAACTTCTGATTCTTTTCCACTTTTTCACATAGTGGAAAATACAAGGCTGCTCATGGGCCTCTAATCTAATTCATAAGAACTGAGGAGCTCATTAGCTATCAAAGGTCTCGCCTGCTCATATTCTTACATTGGAGAAGCAGAAGCAAACAGTCTCTAGACGATCTGTAGGAAATCATGATAGAATTTTCTTCTATGAAAGTAATTCTTTACACAAAACATAAAAGTCTACTATATTGATCAGGGTTGGGACTTACAAAAATAACAGCTCTTGATGACAGAACAAGCCTCTCATCTCTTGTCTCTAATATGTTAGATTTGCAAACTGGAAGACCATGAGTTTAGATCAAATGATCATAATTTTCAAGAACCTTGCCCTAAGTATTGTAGGCATATATTTTTGAGTAGAAAGGGAAAACATGTATTCTGATAACAGTCTCAGCAAGAAAAAAAAAAAAAAAAGCATTTATGAAAAGAAACAAAATTAGGATATTGCACTATGTCTTTGAGGTCCATGAGTACAGAAACGTGTGTACTGATGTGGGTGAATCAAAATCACACAACTAACATGAATGAATATTTAGTGTATTCTCTGTGTCTTTGATATTTCACCCATTTCATTCCCCCACCAACTCTTAGGAGTTGGTGTCACCATGACCCACTGACAGGTGAGGAGGCTAAGGCAGTAAAATCTTTTAAAAACTAAAATGTTGTATAATATTTACTACTATTAATTAATCATAGGTAGTTGGTGACTTAGCTAGACTTTTAACTCAGACTTGCATTTATTAATACTATAAGGACATTTTAGGCATTGTTTAAGATATTACTGAGTAATACTTGTCCCAAAGAGAATATGCATCTTTAGTTAATTCCATTCCTGGTGGGTGGTGGTTTTTTTCAACTTAAAGAAAATGTGTCTTCAAACAATTCAATTTAATAGGGTTTTGCTTTCCTGTTGTTTAAATCATAAAAAAAGATTATGCCAGCTTGAACAGCCCTGGGAAGTAGCTCATCTCTGCTCCTGGAGAACTTTAAAGCTAACTCAAAGGGCATTCATAATAAAATCATCACAAACCATGCAAGCAGCAGTTACCTGCCTGGGCATCTCTCTTTATGGATATGTTTCTGGTAACACAAGGATCTAACCTAATGCACTGTAAGGAGTAGTAAGGAAATTCTCTGTACATCTTCCCAACCAAGTTTTACTCCTTTCAGATGCTGTCTCAGTTCAGGATGCCATGAAAAAATCCTAGGCACTGGGTGGCTCAAGTGACAGAAAT
This sequence comes from Capromys pilorides, assembly GCA_004027915.1. Lineage (NCBI taxonomy): Eukaryota > Metazoa > Chordata > Mammalia > Rodentia > Capromyidae > Capromys > Capromys pilorides. Next base: position 10,221 of record PVKN010018791.1, on the reverse strand, counting down.
GTATTCCTCAAAGTTCTGGGAGCTGAAAGTTCATGATCATGATTTAACTGAGGGCACGGTCCCAATTCTCTAGACTCCAAGGAAACTTCGAATGAGGAAGTTACTTTCTGTTATCAATATCAAGATAATTTTTTATTTCATAATTTCCTGTCTGGTTTTAATTTCTATCAAGGACTTAATATTAACTAGCTGCAGAAATGTAATTTGCAGCATTAGGCATCTGTAAAAGACTGCCACTCCCACTAGTTGTAGAAATTTATGCATGAATAAAGGATGCGGTTATACTTTGATATTCATGTTCCCCAAAAGATCATATTAAAGAGATGGTTCTTGAAATGGCATGATTGAGACATGATAGAATCTTTTGAGAAGCTGGGCTAGTGAGATATCCTGATGTCAGGTAGAGCATGCCCTAAAAGGGGATGGTGGGGCTCTGGCTCAGGCTTTTTCACACTGTCTTCTGATTTGAATCATTTTTCTTCATCACACACTCCCAATACAGTCTACTTCCTTGCCACACACTCAATGCAGTGAAATCAATTAACCACGGAAGGGGAAGACCTAAATTATGAGGTCATAATTTTTTTTTTACAAGCTAATTAACCAATGCATTTCATTATAGTTACAGAAAGCTGGAGTGCATATTTATTTTACTTTTCTTTTTATTATTTATGTATCTATTTAATATTGTAGGGAAGGGTCTACAGGGTATTAAGAGTATCACTATGAGATCAGACTCAGTGATCTGCCTGTTTACAGCCTCCAAAGAACTGGGATCACAGGCATGTGCTACCACACCCAGTCTTAATTGCTGTCTCAGAGCACCCTAGGGGCCGGGCCCGCACGGCAGGTCCGGGAATCCAACTGCCAATCCCTGCACCTGCTTGTAGGTGCTTTAATCCCTTGAGCTATTTGGCAGGCCCTTTTTATTTTTAAAGGACACAAAACAGTGACAGATAAGCTGGGAAACACCTCAGTGGTGTAGTCTTTTTACAGATTCCTAGAAGATCATTACAAGTCCTACCTGTTTAGTGAGTCCCTGTGCCAAATATATAAATGATTTAAAAAACACAAAGAACAAAATAGTGATAGAAAAAATACTTCAAAAATAAAGAGATACAAGATGAAGAGATACAAAAGGCAAATAAATATATGAAAAAATGTTCGACATTATTGGTCTTTCAAGAGATGCAAATTAAGGGGCTGGAGGGATAGCTGAGCAGTTTAAGAGCCTGCCTCGCAAGCTCAAGGATGTAGGTTCAATCCCAGGTACTGCACACCAGAAGCACATCACACCAGCCAAAAAACTGGATGTAGAGGCACACACCTGCACTGTGGAGGCTGAGACAGGAGGAATACTATGAGTCCAAGCTACATAGGGAGATCCCGTACTAAATGAACAAACATTTTTTTAAAAGAGAAATGCAAATTAAAACAGTGCTGAGACACCATCTTATGCTATCCATAAAGAATGGTCATCATTAAGAAGTCAACAAATAACAAATACTGGAGAAGTTGTGGGGGAGAAAGGAACCCTTCTCCACTGTTGGTGGAAGTATAGACTGATACAAACGCTGTGGAAATCAGTGTGGAAATTCCTCAAAACATAAGAATTAAAAGTCTCATTCAACACAGCTATCTCCATCCTACGTATTTTTCCAAAAGAACTGGAAATGTTATGCCACAGCTGTACACCCATGATCATAGTAGCACAGTTTGTCATAGCTAAGTGTTGGAAATAATTCAAGTGCCAATCAACTGAGGAATGGATAAAAGAGAAATAGTATTTTCAAACAATGCAGTATTATTCTGCTATAAAAAACAGAAACTCAAAGCTTTTACAGAACTTGTAAATGGATAGAAATAGAGACCATAGCTATAAGGGAAATAAATCAGAACTGCACATGTAAGCATCATATTTTCTCTTTAGTGTAAGAACCTGAAGGAGTAAATCAAATCTGATAGGAACAACAGATATTGTTAAAGGGAAAGAATCCGTACAAAGGGAAGGAACAACCAGGATGTGGAAAAAGACAAATGATAAAAAGAAATGGAAAAAAGATATATTTATGCATATATACAGGATGGCTTGGATAATTGTACGGCAGATTTCTGCTTGTCTATTAAAGGAACAGTTAATGCTTACTTTTTTCTTCTTTTTAATTTCTTATAACTTTCTCTCACCAATTTTTCATGCTTATTTTTCACAATTAATACACTTCAATTAAAGATGACATTATGCAATATAACAATCTTGTTGAATTTCTATTACTTTGGTCGATGAAATTCTGTATCATTTCTATTTTTTACTATTTTTATTCTTTCAATACATAAAATATTAAAAAGAGATAAAGGGGAAATTTTAGGATGATGAAACTGAAGAGGGCATTCTACATTCTTAAATGCCCAAAGACCATAAGATCTAACAGAGCATAAGAATCATGAGAGGCATTTCAACTTAAGGAACAGTTTGCAAAGTAACCAATCAGAATTCCTCAAAAGAATTAAGTTCTTAAGAGAGAGACTTAGCAACCTTCACAGACCAGAAGTGAATAAGAATGCAGTACAACTAAATCAAATAGGGATCCCTAAGTGATTCCCATAGCAGAACATGATCATTAATGAATAAAATGGTGAAATCCAAATTTTGTGAAATTAATTGCAACATCCTAAAGTTAGTAGCTTGTCTGACACATAGCATGTATTCCTTAGTGATATAAAATGTCACCCATAGAGGAAACTGGAGCATGGTAATGGATAAAAGGAAACATTCCTAATGGACTTTCAACTTTTGTGCAAATTTAAAAAGTAATTTCAAAACAACATGCCCTGCATTTAATTTAATTTCTACCTCTCAAATCCAGTTCTCCAAACTAAAAGATTACATGTGTGAAACTAATGCCATCTTCCAAAGCCAAGGAGGCTGTCTAACAAGTTGTGTTTCCTCACAAGGGCACAACTTCACAGACAGCACATCCCGCAGGTGCTGGGGTCTTAACATTAGAAACTCAAGGACTGCTGTTGTTGTTGCAAGATTTTTAGGATCAGTTACCTAAATCTGATGGTAACAGATCCCAGAGAGGACCTAAATTGTAAGATAACACTAGAAGTTCTGAGAATACCAAGATGAAAAGTAAGTTTCCTACCTGCTACATCATTTGGTCAAGTTTGGAGAGCCATTTTGATTAATTCACATGAATGAAGTCTCTGCTTTACCCTATAATTCTATTTTGTTTACTGTACTGTGTATATTTTTAAACACAGATGTTTGCTGAAGAAATTATTTTTTGATATCTACATTGGAAAAAATATGTTTAGATAATTAAAATTAGAGGCTTGTAAAGTATAACTTCCTGAAAAACCTTCTGCTGTTAGCATGGACATTTTCTTCCTCACAGTGGGAACCTGGATGCCTCATTGCTTCCAGAGGATCATGGGTAATTAGTGTCATCTTTTATGCTCCTCTCTCTGCCTTGTAATGAAAAGCTTGATTGCAATAATGTCATTTCCTTCTAAAATTTTTGCACTCTTAATTACCAAGACACTTCTTAGATAAAATATATAAGGTAGAAAAGGAAACAATTCATTAAACGGAGACATTTGTGAGCATATTTGTTTCATAATTATACATTCTTTTAAATTCAGAAAAATAGTTCCATGATTATAATGTATCTTGCCTAATTATCTTAACAACAAAGAAAATAGGATTTGTGTACATTACTTTTTTCAGCACAATTTCTGCATTTTCTCACCAGAAAGAATAGAGACTCTCAAGGTTTGGAAACAAATTACTTGATGTGCTGAAAATATCCAGTTCTGCATGACATAACCGTTATCCACTTTCAAAGCATTCTTTTTACTCTCTAAAGTGCTAATAAAAGTTTTGAATCTATCTAATATCTCTTTCTTCTCTTAAAAAATTTGTCACATTGATACCGTACTCAAATATAGTACAAAATATCTGACTATAGGAGTCATAAAAATTTGATTAACACCTGACTTCATGTGTAGAACTTTCTATTTACCTGTATGTCATCTGCAGTAATGTCCAGTGGATAGTTTGTCATTCTGTAATGTTCCAAGTTGGGTGATAAGGATATGATAACTACAAGAGAAAGCCTTCTCACAAATGGTTATTCTTCCTTAGGTAAGATCAAAATGAGACTTCTAAACTGAACAGTCTAGCCAGGAATTCAAAGTATGTGGGTGAAATACATGGTGCAACTAATTGTACATAGTAATAACATCATCCTTTGATGGACAATGACATTTTAGAAATTAAGAGAACCATTTATATAAATTAAACATCACATGGTTTTCAAAACACCCTATGTACTATCATCCAATACAACTTGGTATCACTCTAACTTGGGACTCAAAAAAAATCAACCAACATATGCTCAGCGTAGTTGAATGTCAAATAGAAACCAGATTATCAGGTTCTGTTAAATTGTTACATGTATCTTATTGAATTTCTGTTTGTTAATTTATATCTATCCAATTACATAAAACATATTTGGAAGAAAAAATAAAGCACCTTATGGATATATACATATGTCATTATGATACTTGCTATTTTTATCTTAATTCCTATTCCCCAAAGGCAATGAACTATGAAATTTGATATTATTAAGCAGTTGCCTCTCTTCATTTTTCTCCACAAATATTTCTTACGCATTTAAGAGACAAAATTTCTGTGAACAGCACAGTTTAATGGAATTAGAGATGGAATAAAGCATACATACATAGCTAACAGACAAATACAATAGCAAGGTACAGGGCATAAAAAATTATGGAATATACGGAGCAAGTGCTTACTGGAAATGCCAAGAGATATAGGGATGATGTGCAACTGAAATTAAGATATTAAAGGTGGACCTCAAGGGCCGGCAGTATAGCTCAGTGGACTAAGAGCTTGCTTGGGTAAGCACAGGGGCCAGGGTTCAGTCCCTGGCCCCACATGCTGAGCCAGCCCTGCCCTTGGGTGCACTGAGCCAGGGATGGAGTTCAGGTGTGGTGGCATGTGCCTATAGTTCCAGCAGTAGGGATGCAGATGTCAGGAGGATCATTACCAATCTGGACCAAGAACATAAAGAAAACTACACCAAGAAAAAACAAAACAAAACCAAAAAGAAAAACCTTAAAAAAATAAAATAAAATTGGACCTCAATGGGAAATCTGCAATTGAACATTTTGAAGACAAAAGAGTTGTCAAATGAGGGATCTACATAAGAGTATTATAGTAACCAAAACTACATAAAGGTTAAGGAACAGTAACTACTTTTTATGGATTATACTTGTAATATAATATTGAATCTAAGATATCGGTGCCTAAGTCAGTGTAGACAGAATCCTCTCCTGTAATTTCTCTTGATATTCACTGATGTTATAGAGTATTTTAAAATCTTTGCACTTAGGAAACACATAATACAAATGCAGATCCAAGTGACATAATAAAATTGCTGAAAAGGAAGTAATTTTATACTGCATTTCCTTTGTGTCCTTGTAAACAGCAGTTGCCCATAAAATTATGTTTTTTAGATTTATTACTCTATTCCTATTTATGTAACTTAATGCCAGTGAGGCACTGTTTTAAGCTCTGCGCTCTCACATGCATTTTGATTTTCCATATAACAAACAGCACAATAAATTTTCATTATTTTGTGAAAATAGCAGGTTATATTTCAGATATTGGCACAATGAGGAAAATGCCTGTATTACTTACCTGTTTTAAAAGTTTCCAGGGCTTTGCCTTTGCTTGTATGGAAAAGATATTAATCTGCCGTGTAGTTCTTTCTGTGTTAAAAAAAAAAAATCCCTTGAATATTTCCTGTAATGTTACACTGCTGGTGATGAATTTTTTCAAATATTTTTTCCCTCAAAGTGTCATTTTTAAAGGATATTTCTGTCAGCTATGAAACTACTTGAGTTTATTTTCTTTTAAACGTGTTGTTCTACTGTTTCCTTAGTTGTCATAGATTACAGCCAGAAATCTGCCTTCATGTCTGCGGCTTTGTGTGTAAAACACCTGTTTTCAGGTCTTTTCCTCAAGGCATCCTCCAGATAAATTTGATTGTTAAGGGCCTTGGTGTAGTTTTCTTTCTGTTCTCTGTCCATAGGTTTCACTGAATTTCCTATCTGGGTTTTTCAACTTTAAATTAATTTCATTCCTTTCTCATATACTTTATCTGTTTGCCTCTTATCTGTTCTGTAGACCTAATTATTCACAATTTAGGTTATGCAAAGATGTTTTATAACTTGGGATCTTTCCATTATGTTTGCCTCTATGTTTTATTTTTAAGAGTATTTCAGTGGTCGTTTCCTTTGCAAATCTAGCCTATTAACCTAATCCTGTGTACTATACATCTTACTCATCTGTATAATTTCAGTTATTCTCAAATGCTTAACTTCTAAATAACATTCTTCTAAATTTTGGTGTCCACTGTTGTATCAGATTTGATTGTTCCCTTCCTTGTGAGTTGCTTTAATTTTCCTCTCTGTGTGCCTGTTAAACTTTATGCCACAGCTTCTCAATTTGACTAGATGGGATAGATTTTGTTGTATTGCTATAAATTTCTTAAGCTTTACTTGAGATGTAGTGTATAAATAATTAAAAATTTTGGTGATTGTTTTTCTGACTTGTTAGATGAGTCATAGTGTCAGTTTGGGGAACAGGTCTAATTATTATTCACAACAACAAAATAACTTTTCTCAGCATTCAATCCATTATCGTATGGAAAAATGAGCTTTTGCTATTTAAATGAGAACTGCTGCATGCTTAGCCCTATATCTTCTATTATTTTTAGATTTTTGTTCATGCATAGTGTCTTATTCCATTCAGCCTGCTGTAACAAAATAACCTGGGCTGGAGCATTTATAATTAATGAGCATTTATTATTCATGTCTTTTTTGGGTCAGGGAAGTTCAAGATTAAGGGACTAGTAGTTTCAGTTTCAGATGAGACACGTGACCTGGGAGATGGTGATTCCACATGTCTTCACATACAAAGAAGGGGCATTCCCTTGTGTCCCTAATAAGAGCACTAATTGTATGCATAAGGATGGAGCTTTCTTCACTTAATCATTTCTTGAAGCCTCCACATCTGAATACTATCACTTTTATTATTAGGTTCCAACACATGAATTCGAGAAAGACACCAACACTGATAACACAGTAGGTAGCTTCCTTACACACAAAGGATGATGAATATCACTTTAAAACTCAAGGAAAAATCCCTTATTCTTGGGTTTTGTCTTCTCTGGCACACTTTCTAATGCAAGCAACATTTTCAATTGCCATTTATGCTCAGCTCCATCTGCATAATACAGAATGTGAGACAAATATCTTCCCCTTCATTTCTACTTTCTGAAAAGTAGCCTGGAAGTTCTCTATGTGCAGCATGTCTACATCACTTGTGAGGCTTATTCTTGTTTATTTGTCTGTTTGTTTTGTCCTCACTTATTCCATCTGTCAGAAATTATTTATTCATGAATTGACATCTAGTAATTTGAAATTTTATGTATCATACTACTTGTTCGCTAGCATTGATTTTTGTACACAAGTGCGCTACATTCTTTTCTGTTCATCTCACCGTTAATTGCTCCGATCCCAGAACACTGAGTGGGTATTGGTGACAAGTTCCTGAAAACTCAGCTTCAGTACCTAAGCCAGTCAAGTCTTTATTGTTTAGACCAAGGTTCTCAGCTTGCAGTTATTTGGACATCCACAAAATATAATATACTTTAACTGAATTAGAAATTTTTGAGATCTCAAAAGTTACTTGCAAATGCTGAACAGACAAAAATCATATTTATGAATATCATAGGTGCCCTAATGGTAACACATCATGAAAGAAAATGTGCCAAAAAAACCAAATATACATATATATATATATATATATATATATATATATATATATATATGCTTCTGAAAGTATTACTCACAGTATTAGGAAGAAGCAAGTTTTGTCAAAGTATAGTAAAGTTGATTGTAGGTAAGAGGGACTGAACATAAGCAGCTCAAAGATAATACAAATATAACTGACAAATCGATCATATTAAAAATAGATAAAATTGCTCATAAACCATTTCAAAGGAATTTTTTCTGTGAAATGGCAAAGAACTTAACAGTAATCAATAGTGAATTAAAAACAAGCTGCTCCTCATGTAAAGCACTGACCTATGAATCTAAGCTTTACAATCAATCAAGAAGGACATTTGCATGTTTTGTAGTAAAAATCTAACAACAGAATTTGGACATATAGTGAACGTATTTAGCAGGAGAAATGGCACTATAAACAAGCTGGACAAAACTGTATTGTAAAGTTAACATTTCAACTATTTCTTACTCAAAATTCAGATTTAAATGGTTATGTATAAAAAAGAAATAATTTTAATTCCTTTCAAAGTTTTTGCATCAATTTCTATAAAAATAACACACCAGTGTGTTTGTATCAAAATATTGATTACCTGAAGTATGGCAAGTTCATCAACAGGGATTTTTATGGTGACAAGTGATGATACTGCCTGTTTTGCTGGCCAAACATTTAGAAAATATAGGCCAGATGGAACTTTAAGGAAGTGCACTGGGCTTATAGGAAAGCCTACGTTACTACTTCTTAAGCAAACTGTATTATTTAAAATGATGCCACTCTACTTTAGTGAATCTCAAAAAGATAATGAGCTTTTTCTGATAGCCGTGTCACACATTTCATCACACTTCATTTTCTTCACTCATTTAGCAGAACTTCAGCTCTTACCTTTGTAAACCACCAGGGCTGTGCATAATGCACAGTTTCATAATTTGGAGTAATTTCAAGGTTTTTCATAGAGTGAGTATAATAAGGAACAAAGTGTTCTCTAACATCTCTCCTATTCCTTGGTTACAGCCTGGGCCCAGGGCCTCACAGCTCTGCCCAGTCTGTGGTTAGTGCATTAGCTCAAGGTCTGGTGAAGAGGGCCACTTCAAACTTCAGTATCATGGGATTTTTTACTTGGTTTCCTCAGAATTTCACTCCCTCTCGTTGCTGTGAACCCTTTCTGCACACCTGGTGCCCTCCATAGCCAACATTTGTGGACTTATTTTCTCTGTAATATGACTCACTCCTTTGTTTCTTATCTTCACATCCCACTTCCAGCCAAGATTCTGGTAATGTGAATACTTAGTTTAAGCACATAAAGAATGTGTTCATCTTATATTTCAGCTACACACTTTTTGTTCTTGTTAGTATTTAAATTAGAGCAATAGGAATGAGCAGTGAGCTATGAAGAAGTATACACCTATGTCTATCTATCAACTTATCTATATGAATACATATTCATTATCTGCCTGTCTGTCTGTCTATATCACATAAGAAATAACCATAAATACTAAATTGGAGAGATCTTTGGTACAGATTTCAAAAATCTCTCTAAGGTCTCATGGTCAGTGTCTCAATGTGTCTTTCCCCCTCTGAATCTTAGTTTACTTTATACCTCTGGCACATTCTGAAGAAAAATGGAAAAATGCTCATCAGTAGTGACTCATTCCTTCTTCCTTCTAGTACTTTCTCTTACCCATATATACTGTCCTAAGTGGCCAAAGCTGTTCTACATCTGATGTCAACCTAGAGTCTGATCAAAGTCAGATTTGTTTTGCTGTAAAGAAAGGAAATATTGACAGTAATTCTTATTTAGAATTTCAAAGTAGAAATGAAAACATTTAAAGAATGCTAAAGGCAGTGCATACTTGGAAATGTGGTCAGACATCTTATTCTGACAGACACCTAGACGTATAAACCTTCTCTACTTCAAAATGGATATTAGTTGCAGTTACAGTTGACTGCTTACTGGTTTACACTAGCATCCGTATCACTCACAGAGCAAATCTCACACCTGGTTTCTGCCACCACTGCCAAGTATTGATACTGGCCTACCACAGTACAATAGAAAGCCATTACACAATATTCTAGAATTTTCCCTGTGCTTGCCAAAACAGGCACTTAGTCCACTCAGCTATCTCATTGGCTCAACCTTTCCTTCTTTAATTCTGAGTGCTAGGTATTTTGTCACAGCAATAAGAGAAGAGTAACTAAGAAAATGTCAATGGTCAAAAGCTAAGAATTGAATGTGCTGGTGAACCCAATGAACACTTAACAGCCCCTGCACCATGGCCTATTGACGACCTCCATCAAAATCAAAATGAAAACCCTAAAGGGGCCAATCATATTTCTCACATGAGCAT
>PVKN010018790.1:0-16683 GCA_004027915.1 Capromys pilorides | reverse complement strand
CCTTTCCTTCCTTTCTCCTTTCCCATCTAATCAAATTCTACCTGCCTGTTTCCTATTTTACTCTGTAAGTTATTTATAATTTGGGTCTTTCATATGAGATAAATCACGAGATATTTGACTTTCTGTATCTGATTTATTTTATATGTATTATGGTCTCATGGTACATCCATTTTCCTACAAATGACTCAAATTTATCGTTCTTTGTTGATGGCCAAAATGCATCCCATTGTCATTCTTTTCTTTCTGCCCATTTTTACACTCTTTTTAACCTTTTCCAGAGATCACAGTTATCTTGCACTTGCACTAGCATTAGAAGCATTATAGTACAGTAGAATACCTATAGCAATGATGGCAAACCTCTTAGAACTTTCAGTGATATAAAAAGCCTACTGCAGCACATGTGCCATAGGTTTTCCACTGCTGACCTATAGGTTTAAATATAGGTTGATTAGTTTCAGAAAAGTTTAAAATATGTGGGAAAAGTTTATACACTCAAAAGTTAGAAAGCAGATCTGTAGATAATTTCTCTTTAGTGAGTATATGGACTAAATGCACCACATTTGGCTACATCCCAATAAGACAAGAAATTCAAATAGTGTCTATATTATTTTCTCTGGCTAGGAAACTATTGCTCTCAAGAAATGTTAAATGTATATTTTTCAGAAATATTAATATTAATATATTATTTCTTTCTTGTATTTGCTTCGTGTATTGTGCTTTGGGGAGAAAAAAAGTAGTTATACTAATGAAAAATAAAGTCCATTTAAAAAGTGGACTTTGAAGAACTCTTATAAAGCCAGTTGTTAAAAAACAACCAGTGTGTGAAGTATTTAGTGATTGGCTTAGCCCTGGCTCTGAATAACCAGAAGAGCTGCACTGGTTCTCCACTGATGAACATGCACAGCTCTGTCAAAATCTTACTCACTTCAGCTTGCTGGAGCAAAGCCTGAAACCAGTTGATTTCCTGCACAAAGAGGAAAACGAGGGCACGGCAGGGAGAAGGGTTGGCTCCAAAGACCCCCACAGCCTAGTTTGTTCCCCTCCACTCCCATCTGTCTACCCAGATGTCTTTTGCCTTACTTCCTTCCTCTCCTGTGATTCATTGAATTCTCAGTTTTGAAAGCCTCAAAAATAGTTTGAAAAAGCAGCTAGAACTGCAAACTTCAGTTTGAAGATTTAAAAATATTTACTAATGAACATATATATGTTGTGCATATTAATGGGGTTTCGTGTGGTATACAGTGCCTATCATTATGGTACTTAGCATTTTTCTCTCCATATTCCTGTTTGGAGCCTTGAAGAATCTTTTAAATCTTCATAGACTCCATGATAGATTGTTATTGTGAACTACAGTTATCCTCTTTTGCCATGGAACACCAGAACTATTCTTTCCATAAGTGTTGCATTACCCATGAACTCACCTCCTTCTATCCAAACAAAATTTAAAATATATTTCTAATAAGGGTAACAAATGTATTAATCTCTTTTTTAGGAATTTAAAGGTAGATAGATATTCTCCTTTAAAAATTCTTTTTATACAAGGTTCCACCATGCAGTTCAGACTCGTAGTAATCCTCCTGTCTGAACCTCCGCAGTGCTGGGATCATAGGCACAAGCCACCACTCCCAGTTCCAGGGTCAGTATGGCATGTGGTCCTGGGAATCAAACTCAGGTCCTTTTGCTTGCCAAGCATGTGATTAAACTGCCCAGCTGTCTCCCCAGTCCTAGATAGATATTCTTATGCAGCTTTTTCTCTATATCAGTTTTTACCATATAGCAGAGTTACTTTTCAAAGTATCTTCTCTCCTAGAGTAAAAGCAACTGCTTATGAGAGAAATTTTACCGTTTGTCATTGCACCACATCATATCATTTACATATAGAAGATACTCAATAAAGTATCTCCTGAAAATATACATAGGGGCCACACAGAGTCTGAGAGATGCCTAATTTTAAAGTTCTCCCATTTATTCATATGCAAACTCATACACTTACATGTATGTTGGTGTCCCAAGAAAATATCTTAAGTATATGGCTTAGTATTGTGGATTATCTGTTGAGATGTATACAAAATGAATGCTCCGTTTCCCATTACAATGATATCCCACTGAAGGAAGTATCATGGCTCTACCACAGTACGTTATACATTCCAGAGCTCTGGTTTTCTGTATTCATCATTTGTTATGATCTTGATTCTCTGCATTCATCTCCACATATATGTACTGTGATGATCTTTCTAAAACCCCTTTTCAATATATTTGTTTTCAGATATCTTACATTAGTGGCCACAGCTCATTTGGGGGTTGTAGCACATCTGTCATTTGGGGTTATTCTGTAAAAAATTTTATTTCAAAGTTTTTTATGTCACTGAAATTGTCTCAGTCATGTCATTGTCTTCAGCTCAAGAAAGACACGTTCAGTTTTCATATCTGTTTTGATTTTAATAAGGAAAAGTTATTTTTATTATACAAGTAGTAATAAACTACATGAACAAACCATGGAGAATCTGAATTTATAATGAAAATCTTCAAGAAACAGATACATGGGTCTCTAAATAAAAATTAGATATCATTAGTATTTGGAAGAAAGAATTGTAGAGACTGTGCTCATTAAGAACTGAGGGCTGAGCCTGGTGCTAAAATTAAGTAGGCCAACTATCTAATCATACAAGTTGACACAAATCACTTGAATGTGCTCTCTAGGCTTAAAACATGGATTCTGAAACCCATCAAAATAAATTTTACAGATGGTTTAACAAAATGTCTTCATGTAGGATGCAAATCACTTTCTAAACTGTTTTAATACCTATTTCATTGTTAAAAATAATTTCAGCCAAGGCTGTGAATAGGACTTTTCATACATATCATCCTGGGAGAAGGTGATCAATCAATATGCCCTTCTGCAAGGACTCAAGAGTTGCTTAGTGACTTGCTCAAAGTTGCACTATCAGCAAAGATGGGATGAACCTCCAAACTAATGCTTCTACCATAACATTCGTCTTTCTCCATGATATCACACATGCCTAACAATAATAGAATAGTGGTACATGTTTAATAGACAGATATGCAAGGAAAAAATGTAAAATCTGTGATTTGCAGAAAATTCTACCATGACATCCAATTCCTAGTCACCAGTATGGTGTGACTATATACAGATTTGAGAAATTATTCACAGTAACACTCCATTAGATAGTATTTCTACCATACACATACAACAGATGGAAATAACTTCAAGTACATAGATAATGGACAAATAATGACAAGCTGATGCATTTTAGCATTGCTTTCGTTTTTCTTAACTGATTTGGTGTAAATTTGTGTAATTTAGTTTTAATAATGTCTATGCTTAACTAACACCTTGAAAATTTGCTGAAAATTCAACAATTGGCTATTGTGAGCCAGGGCAAGTCTGCTTCAGCATACCACTGCCTGACATTTGCATAAAAATTAGGGATAATGACCCTAACATTTTAAAGATGTCATATTAAACATATAACATATTCATTATTTCTTAGCAATTTTTGCACGTGCAATGGGAAACCTTAGACTACACAACAAAAATATAGGGAGAATACAAGTTTCATTTTCAAACTTTGGGAAAGGAAAAAATTGGGAAACTGAGCCAGGTTTTCTAGAGGAACTAAGCAGTATCTGGGAGCTGCCACAAAATTAGGAAAGAGGCTTAAAGCCTGAAGCAACAAGCAAGAAAGATTTGTGTTCCTGGATAGATTCCCAGGAGAATTTTTCTCATTGCTTATCACTGATGTGTTTTTTTCCTAGACAATTCACAGACATATATGCCATTTTTATTTTAGTGCTATAAATTGCTACAGGCCTATTAAAACTTCACTTCCTCTTTTCCCACTTCCCTAGATGACTCAGAATATTTAATTTCCATGATGTAAGATCATTTTAGCTTCAATTTTGGATGCTGTCCAACTCTTCTCGTTAGCACATAATTCTTTTCCTGATACCAGTCTTGAATTTCCAGCAGCTTATAAGAATAACTCCATCAGTGCGGTCTTAAACTTCAGGACAAAATAATCTCATCCTACTCCTAAACAAGCTGAGCCTGCTGGATTTTATGGGTTCTATTGATGCTGACCTTGTTCATCTAGTGAATCATTCTACACACACTTCAGTCTCATTTGATTGTTCTCCTTCCTTTTTTTTTTGGTCTTTTTGAGACAGGGTCTCACTATGCAGTTCAGGCTGGCCTTGAGCTCACTTTTGTAGATCAGGCTGGTCTCGAACTCACACCGATCCTCCAGCCTCAGTCTCCCAAGTGCTGGATTACATGTGTGCACCACCACACCCGGCTTCTCCTTCCTTTCAATGACTAGTCTCGTCAATTTTATCATTCAAGGACCTTACTAATATGTCTCCTACCTTCTATAACCACTATACTGCATTCACTCAACTAATAAGGCTTTCCTTGCCTTAAAATCAGTTAGTGCCAAGATCCTCCTCCCTGCTCTCTTTGTTTCTCATTACTTCGGTCTGCTCATTTTCGTCAGGTTTAATGGGGTGCACACAATTTCTTGCTGCCTCTTGGATCTATTGCAAATGCTTTTCCCTGACTTTCCAGTTTTGTATTCTAGTTTAGTTGCCCATGATTCAGTCCCTACCCTAGTCAAAGTCATTGTTTCCTGAGAATATTTTCACTTTCCCAGCTTCCAGCCTATACATATTCTACAACAGTCCTGCTTGGAATTACTTTCTCACCAATTACACTGATTCTTTTCTGACCCCTTTCTTTCATCCACATTCCATCCTTTCCCTCTGCAAACTTGCATTTGTTCTTCCTTATACCTCATTCTACTTTTTATGGAATTGGATTTACTTTCCCCTTGCAAAAGGAAGGCTATGTTTAACATTTATTTTGTTGTTTTGCAGTGCTTAGAATAGAGAAATTTGATGGATTATTGAGTTGGGCAGTCATCTACATTTTGGAAAATATCTGCCAGACTTTGTTAGGACTGCAAGGGAAAAAGAGTACTGGAATGTGTCAATTTTCATGGTGGGAAAAACAACAATAACAAGAATGCAACAATATGAACAGTTAGCTCTTTTAAACGTCTGCTCCAATATTAGATACTTTCTGGTTGGCAAACTCTCTCTCTCTCTCTCTCTCTCTCTCTCTCTCTCTCTCTCTCACACACACACACACACACACACACACAGCTATTCCTACCTTTCACTACTTAGCAAGAGATGCACTGCACATAAGCGAACTGCATTTCAGAAAAGCAAAGTGACTTTTGTGAGAATTTTAACTCAGAGTTTCTTAGAACCAAATCTCATGTTTTTCTAGTGCATTTATATAATTTGGAAAGGATGATATTACTGGCATAGTAATACTTGGGAATGAGAGGAAGACCTGGACTCCTTGTGCCCTCTGACAAACCTTTGTTGATTCTAGTGTATAAACAGTTAATGGAACAGGAACGAGAGGGGGGTGTGGGGGCAGGCAGGCGAGGGGAAATGGTTGAAAAAGGAATTAAGATGTGTACATGCACCAACTCCCCACAGGGGATGTAATCATTATGTGCTGCAATCATGTAGTAATAAAAAATAATAAACTGTCCTCAAGTTTTAGATCTATTTATCTCTTGACTTTGAGGATCCTATATTCTTGGCTTTTTACTGTGTAAGGCTTGAAACCACGTGGGTGTGCATAACGTTGGTTTTTCCAGTTTGATCTTTTTCTTAATGTCTTCACATGTACACTCTGTCACCAACTGAGACAAGATACTTTATAGCTAGGTATGTGATAAAAGATTAATATTAAAGGTCAAAAGATATGTAAATATCAAGGATAATAAAATCAAGTCAGCCTATATGTAGAAAAAAATCTATTGGAATGAAGAACTTGTGTAAATATATAAGTAAGATTCTGAAATTTAACACTGAATACTGCCCTGTAACAGATTTTTTTTGTTATAGTTTTTGCAGTGAGAGATCCAGTTTCAGAGTCAGAAGAGTTATAATTCAAATGACCACATTTCCCAATATTGGCTCTGGAGTAGTATGAATGAGTTTTTGTTTTGGGGTCTTTGAGATCACATCGAAACTGGGATATGTGAATTTTCTATGTATTTATGTGCATTTTGAAATGAATGTTGTAATATAGAGGAAAAAGGAATTGGGATTAGGCAGGAATTGATTTCTGACTCCATCCTTTGCTATCTTGTTATTTCGGCAGTATCCTAGACTTTCTGAACTTGATCTCCTCATCTAGAAAATTAAGTTGACAATATGAAGCTAGTGGCAGTGTTGTTATGATAATGAAATGCACAACCATTTCTATGGCTATATGACTCAATGCCTTTAAAAAATCACTTATTATTATTTAAAAATCTAAAGTTAGTTGAAATGTTCTACTGATCTGGAACAGGCTTGGCTGATGCTGGCTGGGGCAGCTCATGCATCTGTCATTAGCTAGCAGGTTGTCTGCTAGGTTTGTCTAGGATAGTCTTACTCATATGTTCATTGACTGGACAGATATTGGTTGGGATAACAAAGATAACCCAGCTTCATGCTTCATATTATCCAGCATACTAGCTCATACTTGTGTAGAGGGTGAATCGGATTGCAGGAAAGTTATCCAAGTCAGAATGCTAGTCTTGATTCAAGGGTGGTGGATAGACTCCATTCCTTTTTAGGAGGAGCTATAAAGTCATATGTAAATTAATTGCATAAATAAGGAAGAATGGAAAGTTGTGACCGTTTTGTAATCCATCACGTACTGACTTAGAAAAATCACCAGTATTTCCCAGAACACAGTAATGCCTCTGACCCAATACATTCATATAATGGCCTCATTGCAAACTACCCGAATGCCCATAACCAGCCTAATTACAGTGTTGCCATGGAATACTGTGTGCCATGAGAATAAATAATCTACAACTTTCAGCATCAATATGAGTGACTCTTACAAACATAATTATTGAAGAATAAAATGTGCATAGAATACATATTTCATGATTTCATTTACATAAGCTATAAAACTAGGCCAAAAAAATCTGTTCTGCTAGAAGTGAGGATAGTGATTGTTCTTGGGATAAAAGAGATTCAAAATGATAGCAAGGTACAAGGGAGTCTTCAAGGGTGGTGGTCATAATTTGTTTCCTAATCTATGTGCTCCTTATCAAGGTGTATTTATTTTGTGACAATTCACGTAGCTTATGCATTATTTTCTTTATGCATATTTTATTTCCATTAAGACATTTACTCAAATAGCATATTACGAAAGTACCTATTCTTAGCAGGATTTCAAATATTTATCTTTTCCTTTCACATATCAAAGAAGACTATTATTTACAGTAATAATTTGCATTATATCTTCAGTGCTAAAAATAAATCTGTGTGACTGTAAATGGAACACTCAAAGATAATTTTAAATAGTCACATTAGCTAAATTTTATGCTTTTAAAATATCCACCATTACTGAGAGGGATTCTTGTCTTTCAAAGGGCTGAATCTCGTATAATGACTGTGCTGTGTACCATCTGGACAGTGTCTTGACTGTCTTCAATCTTTTTTCTTTTACCTGTTCAGATCAGTGAGCTCAGGATTATATCCAATTTTCAGGTCAATACCTTTATCTTTAATACTTTTCTCCCTCTCACAAAAAAATAAAAGGCTCCATACTGAAACGTAACAAGGCAGGCACAACTTTACCACAGAGATAAATGTGTGCTCTAATTTATAGCATTGGATAAAATCATTTCACACTCTTAAGATGTAATGACAAATTACATGAATTATGCTCCTATTATAAAGAAACATTACATCATTTATGGAGACAAAATCCTTGCAACCTATCTATGGATAATAAGGATATTCTATGTATTACAACAGTAAACTATCATGTGCTAACTCAGAGTATGACAATTTGGCATACTGTTTTGTACATAGGTAAGTTTTACTGTGACAGAAATTATCCACCATATTCAAATGGATAAAGCAATGAAAAACTTGTGTCTTGTTTCTCTACATATCAATGGAGAGTTGTCTGGGAAATTCACTCTACATTATTCTTAACTTGCGGCCAACTACGAACTTCAACATTTTGCATGATGATGATGTAGGGACTGAAACTGTGTTAAGGCAGCACTTAATTTTAAAATGCTCTCCTGAAAGAGATACATGTCATTGCCAGTCACATCTCACTAGGTCAAGTTAGACATTTGTTTATACCTAACTTCAAGTGGATAGTGTGGTTGTATCCTCTATGCACCCAAAAGGACAGTGAGCAAGATTATTGCTGAACAGCCTTGGTGATTACCATGTGTTACCCATTTGAGGGTCCCACAGTGGCTTTTTTCCTTTCTTGGTCACAAACAATACCTAAATTCTTATTCTACCACTCCAAAATGTTTTTAATAATCACAAGAAAGATTTACATTTGAATATTAATTAGCATAAACCTACCTTTTTATTTTTACTTTTTGGTACTGGGAATTGAACTCAGGACCTTGCACTTGCAAGGCAAGTGCTTCCCTCAGCTCCCTTGTAGTATTCATATGATGTTAGAACTGGAAAAGATCCTCAATGACATCTAGCTCAATTCTCAAATATTAAAATCAGGGAAGTTAGAATTCACAGGTGATGTGCTTCAAGTCAGAACCATTTATGGCAAAATCATAGTTAAGTTCAATGCTTTGAATTTAAAGCATTAGCTTTGTATAGAGAGGGGAAAACCACATAATGAAATAGTATTTCAAGCACATGTAACTTTGGTCAATGTTCAATTTTTGTTAATTTAATAAATATTAATTTAGTATGTATAAGCACTGAACTAGACACCATATGAAATAAATGATGGAATAGTTACAGAATCTTTACTTTGAAGGAGTCTAGTAGAATTAAGCATGTAGTGGGGTAAATATAATAAGAAATACCAAGCGAATAACGAACACTTTTGCCCTGTACAAAATTAATTGTTAATGACAGTTATTCAATTTTGTTATGTAGTCAAATCAAGAAACACTAATATCAGTTCTCTTCTGTACACCAAGCCCTCTCTTGAGGACTTTCTATTTCCACCTTTCAAACTGTTTTAGGAAGCATTGACATTTTTGTTATATTGATCTTTGGTTCATTTATTTAGGTGTTCTTTTATGCTACTGTATGGTATTTTCTAAATTTATCCACAAAGGATTTGCACAGGCATTTCCAAATTTATCCTTAAACATCTTCCAGTATTCTGCTGGTTTTGAACAAAACGTGTATATTTTCTAAGGTGATATTGCTAATATGTAAGAAATGTGTGGATATTGGTGGCAATCTCATCCATAGTAATATTGCTGAATTTTCGTACTAATTTTAATAACGGCTAGTTGATTATTATGGTTTGGATAGAAAAAATGTGTGCCAAAGGCTCATGTGTTCAGAGGTGGTGCTTTGGGACAGTGCCTAGGTCATAGGAGTGTTAACTTCATCAATGGATTAGAGTCATAGGTAAATGTGCTACTGGTAGGAAGGAGTCACATGGAGAAGTAGCTCAATGGAGACTTGCCCCTGAAGGGTGCATCATCTTTCTTTAGCTCACCCCTTGCTCTGTGCATTCTGGTTGCCATAAGATAAGCAGCTTTCTTTTCCTATACTCTACCACCATGATGATTTCTCCTGGAAACCTACTAACTGATTTAATAACTCTGAGCTAAAATAAACTTGTCATCCTTAAAATAGTATGTGTGAGGTATTTCATCCCAGCAGTAGAAAGATAGCTAATGCATCAATGGTTTTGAATTTTTGAAGATAATCATATAATTTTTAATCTAAGATCAGTTATTTTCCCCCCCTCAATTTCACACCCCATTTCCTCCTTTTTTCTAGTATTATTTCATTTTTTAGGATCCCTACCATAGGCTTAATAAGAGAGTACCACAACTAGTTTTTTAACTTTAGTTTTTAATTTTCAATTAACTGTAACAAATATACACTTAATGATATTTTGATACTTTCCTTTTTCAGGAATTCTAAATATTTTATCTTCAATGACTGTTAAGTCTTGTAGAGTAGGGTTCTTTTATTTCTACGAAAAGAATCAAATGGCTTTTCTCATATAAATTTCCTATTAATTTTATTGTGTTTTATTATCCTTGCCTTTCTGGGTGGAAAGAAACCCTATTCTATTTGATGAGATGATTTTCAAAACCATTGTTGAATTTTTTATTGATGTTTAGAAATCTTTAGAAGTCAATGTGTAATAAATTCTGTGAGAATGCAAAGAAATGGGAATATTTGCATATTCTTGGTGGGATTATAAATTAGTACAGCCATTATAAGGAACAGTATGCATCTTCCTTAAATAATTAAACATAGAACTACCATATCATCTAGCAACCCCATTACTGGTCATATGTGCAGAGAAAATGAGCTCACTAGGTAGAAGAAACACCTGCACGCCCATATTCACTGCAATGCTATTAAAAATAGCTAAGAAATGGAGACAATTTAAGTGCCCGTCAGCTGATGAACAAAAAGAAAATGTGGTACATCTGCATAATAAAATGTCATTCACCCATAAAATAAATGAAATCCAATCATTTATGACAATGTGAGTAGAACCGGACCTCACTTGATAAGCTGAAGAGTTAAGACATAGGTATACCAGTACTATATGATCTCATTCATATGCAGCATCTAAAATGTTGGTCTCATAGAAGTTAGTTGTAGAATGGTGGTTCCCAGATATCATGGACAGTTAGAGAAGTGGGAGAAAGGGAGAGTTTTGTTAAGGGGCTAAGTTACAACTAGGTAGGAACAAGTAGCTCTGGTGTACTATTGCAGAGTTTGGTCACTATGGATAACAATGATGTACTGTACATTTCAAAAAGCAGAAAGATAGAATTTTGAAAGTTTTCACCCCCCAAAATTGATGAATCCTTGAAGAGATAATTTATATAACCTGAGAGAAATATTATACAGTATATACATGTGTCACACATTATATGGCACCCCATTAACACCAGCTTTGATGTTTTTATTCAACAGTTAAAAAATTTAAAAATCTATGTGTGTAAAAATAAACAAATTCATACATTAATAAACAAATAAATCTATGTGTGCATCTGCATTTCTACTTATCTTTTGTACTGTCTTTAGTTTTGCTATCAAATTTATGCTAACTTTGTAAAATGAATCTGAAATTTTTCTTATTAACATTTCTATGTCTTTGTCTATGATATCAAATCTACTTAAAAATTGAAAATTTTACAAATTTCATCCCAATCACTTTACCTAATATGCACTGAACCACTGAGGCAAGAAGGAAAAGTTTTAACCCTAATACTTAAATGTTATCTTCAATGGTTAATTTTTATTCAGGTTTTCTCTTTCCTCTTGAGTCGATTTTATTTAATGTGTTGATGTAGGCCAAATAATTTCCTAATCCCAACAGTTTAACCCCATAATTGTATATTTTAATGCACATTGTAGTCCAGTGTGGGGCAATAGGATACATATCATGTCTCTTGTTATATGATTCCAATAGTACTTCTTGGCACACTTTTTATTTACTTGTCCTGATAGAGGTTTATTTTGTTAATTTCTTGCAAAAAACTAGTTTTTTTTGAGACAGGGTCTCACTATGAAGCTCAGGCTTGCCTTGAGCTAACTTTTGTAGCCCAGGTTGGTCTTGAACTTACACTGATCCTACTGCCTCAGCCTGCCAAGTGCTGGGATTGCAGGCATACATCACAATACCTAGCAAAACTAGTTTTTTTTTTTTAATTTTGTGTAATATTTCTATTGCTTACTTTCTATTTTCTAAATTTCTATGCTATCTCTGCTAGCTTCTCTTCCATTTTCTTAGATTTGGTTTAATATTCATTTTCTAGTTTCTCTGACTGTACTGCTAAATTTGAATTCTCAGTATTTCAAAAATCTTTTTTTCATGAAATCCACCATATCCTCTCCCCCATTTGTATCACTAGTGATACTGAAGAAAGCTTCCATACTTCCATAGCAGTGATTTATTCTTGTGTTCCCCAAAGCAGTTGTATGCAATAATTTTTGGTAACAATAATGGTAAGAGAGTTGAGGTTCCCAGACAAACTCAGTGTATTTGAATCCATGAATTTATCAGTGTAAATAGCTAAAGTTGTAAAAATAATCAAGAAATTAAAAGTAACTCAAACTATTCAATCTTAATTATATCACATAATTCTATTACTCCACTCAATAATAGCATACACAAGGCATTCACCTACTATCCATTATTTCTTCTAGTTCTATATTAACATAAAACAATTACACACTTGCATCTTTATGATACTTCAGTTCTTTGGTTTTCAACAGATTATGTGTATAATATGTCCATATTCACATTTAGAAGTGTTTAAATTGTTTTACCCAAAGCACAACATTCAAAAATAAGATGTACAAGGACAGTTCCCATTGTCTAGATATATATAGCAAAGAGACTGAATCATTAAATAGAAAAGAAGAAAAGGCTCTTGCTTTGAAAGATTTAGCATCAGCATGGAGTTAGAAAGAATTCATGGAGAAGAGGACATGGAAGACAAGAATGTACACGTTGGTGAAGAATGAATTCCTAGTTTGATGTTGAGAGTGGTTTGTGAAAGCTTTGGCAGTAAAGACCAGTGTGTTATTCATATTAGCATTTATCCACAGTGGTCCTGGCTCTTACAAGATGTTCTGTTACATATGTTTAATGTAAAAGATTAGTACTGAGAATTGTGAAGTATCAGTGTGCTCAAAATATATTGTTAGGACACTGACACTGTAGAAATTGAAGTAAACAAATTAGACCTGAAAAAGAATATAAAAATAATAGAGTTTACCTCTTATTTCACAAGTAATAAAACTGAAGCTCATAAATACAAAAAAAATGTTTCTCATGGTATTTTGAATATATCAGTTATGATAAGTACTTATAGAGGATTTCAGGTTTGGGTCATTTTGTCATCATAATAATTTTGCTTTTGTCCAGAATTTCTGCAGTTTAGAAAGCTTGCTCAAGTTGGGAATTGGCAAATGATGGTGCACAAGCTAAAACCCACTGGGCATGTGTTATTTAAACCAAAGTTTTACTGAAACACACGTGTGCCTGTACATATTGTCTATGGTTGCTTCCACACCAGGAAGTGATAGTGACAGAGCCTCTACTGCCTACAAAGACTAAAACATTTCCTATCTGGTTCTTTACATAAAAGTTTGCTGATCTCAGCACTAGGTAGTTTTATTAGCTAAGGATTGTTTTATTTCATAGCTGATAAAGAGGGTTTATATTTCTTTTCTGGAGCTAAAATTAATTTGACAACTGATGATTATTTAAGTGATGGTACCATGTATTAATTCTGGTATGTATGCTGCTAAAGCGAGCACATCATATGCTATTTTTGGAACATAAGGTCATTTATATGAAACTCAAAAGATGCTATTAGGAAGAATTCTTTACAGGAGGAGGATTGAGGTCTATTTTCTGGGTAAGAGAGGCGAATGTTGGAAAGTGGGTTGCACCAGTAAAACTCATTATAAAAGTAATTTCCACAAATCTTGTAACATTTAGAGCTCATGTCCTCAAGAGCTGCATTACCTCAGAGCGTCTTTATATGCTGCTCATTCAGCCAGATCGCCCCTTTGAAAGTCAATGGAATTTGCCCTTCTTTACACAACCCTCAGGAGCAAGGAAGTGGAGCTTGTTATGGGTGAAACTTCCCCGGAAGCTTACTTATAACCCAGTGACTGGAATGCTGCTTCGAGGAAAGAGGACAGGAAGCTCAAGACCACAGCTAGCATAAATGCCACCTCATTAGTAGCAATTAGCACTCAGTCATGCCTGGGAGCTTGTCCCCATAAAGCAGGTCAAATCAATTACTGCCTGCCTCTTAGACAAAAGAGACCACTGTTGAGGATTCTGGCTAGTTCTGGACTTTTGTGCTTGAGATCAGGAAAGATTTGATTATACTACTTTAAATGCCTTTCCCCAGAGAAGGGCTTCCCTCTTTTCTTATGCCTTGTGTGCACAAAAATATATAGCTTCTGTCAGGAAAAGGCCCATTACTATCTTCAAGGTTTTGGTTGCAGGAGAATTGGGACACACTTCAAGGATGCTAAAAACTTTGTGACTTTGTGAATGGATTTAGAGGCCTGGAGGGTTTTCCACATGGTGAGAGAGATTGAAAGAGAATGAGGTTTCCCGTGACAGGAATACTAATTCTTCTCTATTACCGATATAACCCAGCTTTAAAGAAAATCAAAGAATTGATTGTGTCCCTGTTAATGGCTAAATTGGTGACAACATTTTTATCTTTGGAGGTGATGGAGAAGGGTCAGCCGGATCATTTTATGAACTTCTGGAATTAAAAAAAACAAAAAAGAAAAAAAAAAGTAAGACCTGGATAGAGTCCTATTGTGGATTCTTAGCAGCTGGTGAATATGCCCAGAGCCATTTATTGTCTTGCACTGCAGGAGCCTAGGGAATAGAAGGGACAATTCCTTGAGAAAGAACCAAAGATTTTTACTTTTCAGGCAGCAGTTTGTGCTATAACAGTTTGGATAATTTTCATTTGGTGTTCAAAATAAGATACCGTTAATTAATACTACATGGTGTTTATGTGGTACATTTTGTCTAATAAAAACTCACCAAGTGTTAAGCCCTGCTTTTCTAGAATGTGTCACTGTCATGGATAATATAAAGCTCCTCTTCACCTGCCCTCTGTAAAAACAGAGAAAGGTGCTCAGCTATCTCCCCAAAGGGCCTCTCTGTGGTCACACTATCTATCACTAGAGGGTAAGCTGCTCCACAGGGGAAAACTCTGGGACAGGGATATCTCTCTGGTGTGGCTGAGGTCCTGCATCTGTCATCTAATTCCTGTTTCACCAAGTCCTTTCCAAGGAATATACAATTTGAGAAAACCCAATGTTCCTGCTGTGCTAACTGAGCTTTGTAAGTCCCTCCTGGTCCAGTTCACCATGCCTAAGTCTCTTCCATACCAAAATCTATTGGCAAAGTCTCTTGGGAGGTATATTTACAATGTCTTAAACTACCTGCATGACACTCTCTGAGGGTACTGGTTAAAATGTAGATGGCCAGGACCAGGGAGATAGCTCAGTGGTCTAAGCACCTGCCTGGCAAGTACAATGACCTAGGTTCAGTTCCCAGTAGTGTATGTTATGCTGGTGTCCTGCAGTGTCAACCACTGAAACCAGGCATGGTGGCACAAGCCTGTAATCCCAGCACTGGGAAGGTTGAGACAAGATGATCACTATGAGTCTGAACTGTACCAAATACATAAATCTTAAAAAATTGTAGATGATCATTTCCCTCCACATGCCAATGAAATGGATTCTGAGAATGGTCTGTTAACGTAATTCTTTTATTTTGTACCTTTCAGTTCTTAAACTGGAGAGACAATATGATATTTATACATATGGATCTGATTTATTTCGCTTATGTATATGATCTTTAATTGCATCCCTTTACCTATAAAAGCCTTGAGTTTCTTCTTTTTCAATAGCTGAGTAATACTCCATTGTACAAAAATACCACAACTTTTTTTTACCTCTTCCTTGATTGAGGGATATTTGGATCATTACCAAGATTTAGCTATAACAAATTACACTGCTACAAACATGGGTGCACATATATCATTGTGGTATGATGTTTTCAGTTCAGATAAAATATCCAAGAGGGGAATAGCTGTGTTGAATGGGACCTGCAATGCTAGTTTTCTGAGGAATCTTCACACTGATATCCTCAGTGGCTGCACCAGTCTACACTCCCACCAACAATGGAGAAGTGTTTCTTTTTCCTCATAGCTCCTCCAGCATTTGTTATTGATTGACTTTTTGATGATAGGTATTGTTTCTGGTGTGGGACGGAATCCCAGTGTTATTTTAACTTGCATTTCTCGGTGACCAATACTGCTCAACATTTTCTCATATATTTATTTGCTATTTGTATTTCTTTACCTTAGAAGTATATGTTCATCTCTGATGCCTATTTTTGGATTGTGACTTTGAATTTTGGGGGTACAGTTTTCTTTTAAATTCTTTATATGTCCTACATAGAAGTCCTTTGTCTGAGGTACAATGCTCAATAACATACTGACAGAGTGCAGCAAATCATAAAGAAGTGTGCTGCATGACCAAGTGGAATTCATGGAAGTAATACAGGGATGTTTCGATATATATGAATCATTAAATGTAGTACACCATGTCAACAGATCCAAAATAAAAACCACTCGGTCATCTCAATACATGAACAAGAAGCTTTTGAAAAAGTGTAACACTCATGATAAAAACCCTACAGAATATCAGGATAGATAGTCTTTATCTCAATGTGATAAAAAGCCATACTAATCTCATACTAGGTGGACAAAAACTGAAACCCTGCACTTTAAAATCAGAAAGAAGACTTCTACAACTGTTGTCGCCATTCTTATTCATTGTAGTTCTGGAAACATTGGGTAGAGCAATTAGAGAAGAGAAAGAAATAAAAGGAGTAGATTTTAAAAGAAATATAATTATGATTATTCACAGATGATATCATACTCTAGATGATATGATAGAAGACCTCAAAAGCTACTAAAAAAATTGTAGATTTAATAACCAATTCAGTACTGTAGCTGGGCACAAAGTGAACACTCAAAAATCAAAAGCCTTTCTGTACATAAACAAAAACACAGAGAGAAATTAGGGAAACCATAC
>PVKN010018789.1:0-16697 GCA_004027915.1 Capromys pilorides | reverse complement strand
CCCATTTCAGAAAAATTAAGACCCAGAGAGAATGTACAATTCGACGAAAATCAAGAAGAGGCTACTTCTGGCGGTGCCAGCCTGGGTCCGCCTCAGCCTCGCCAAGGCTTCTGCTCCTCCTCTTGGTGCTCTCTGGCCTCCTCCTCACTCCCTCCTAACGAGCAACCTTTAAGGTACTCAGCATCTCCTTCCTGTTGGCTTCTTTCTTCTGTACACATGCTCTTCCCTGTCTTCCAGACCCCATGCCCCCACTAAATTGAGGTCCAGGCTTTACAAACACCACCTCTGTGAGAGACATGGCCTAGTGGCCCTGGACATAGCTCAGTGGTGCAGTGCCTGCCGGGTAAGCATGAAGTCCCAAATTAGACTCCTACTACCCCACAAATGACAGGGGCCTGGCCTCCCACGCTCATGCCCCTCCCTGACAACAGTTGTCCCTGTCTCCTGAGCAAAAAGTAGGTACTGCTTATGGTGATTTCTCCACTTGCCATAGGCACAACTACTCAATTATCCCGTTCTTGTTTATTTTTGTTTGTTTGTTTTGTTTTGTTTTGTTTTGTTTTGTTTTGTTTCTTTGTGGGACCAGAGATTGAACTCAGGCCCTTATACTTGCCAGGCAAGTGCTTATTCTACTGAGCTATTTCCCCAGCCCCTCTAGTCTTTCTTCAAAACATTTCTTGCCTCTTGCTCTTGGTTTCTAGCTTTTTCTCTCTTTTTTTTTTTTTTTTTTTTTTTTTTTTTTTTTTTTTTTTTTTTTTTTTTTTTTTTTTTTTTTTTTTTTTTTTTTTTTTTTTTTTTTTTACTATATTTATTTACTTACGTTATGGCCGGCTCAGCCTGCCCTGGGGGTGGGGCTGACATAGCATGCGGTGCCAGGGATTGAACTGCAGTCCTTGAAGTTGCCTAAGCTTGCCTAAGCAGGCGCTTTAAATTGCTGAGCTATCTTGCTGGCCCTCTAGTTTTTTCTCTTAATATAGTTGTATTGAGAGATGTATGCAGCTTAGTGATAAAGTGTTCTAAACCCAACATTGTAACCTGATGTCCGCCTGGTTCCTTGTAGAGACCTCCAACTGGCCATCCACATATGTTGCTGCCAGAATGGTTGACCTTAAAAACACCACCGATTGGAGCTGGGGAGATAGCTCAGCAGCATAAGCACCTGCTGGTAAGTGCAAGGTCTTGAGTTCAGTTCAAAACAAAACCCACTGTGGCCAGGGAGATAGCCCAGTGGAATAAGCACTTGCCTGGCAAGCACGGAGTCCTCTTGAGTTCAATCCCTGGTACCACAAAAAAAAAAAAAAAAAAAGAACATGGTACAAAACAAAACCCACCGCTGGGTGTGATGGCACATGCCTGTAATTCTAGCACTTGGGAGGCTGAGGCAGGAGGATCCATGAGAGTTCAAGATCATCCTGGTCACAAAAGTGAGCTTAAGGCCAGCCTGAACTACACATCATGATCCTGTCTCAAAAAGACAAAATAAAACCCACCATCTCCTTCACACACCTCTGACCTGCTCTCCCACCTTGTTGGATTGCATCGTGTCTTCACAAGAGTGCACCCTCCACCTGCATTCAAGGCAGAGCCCAGCTACTTAGGAGGCTGAGGCAGCCAGACTGAAGTTCAAAACCAGCCTAGGCAATTTAGCAAGACCCTGTCTCCCAATCTCAATCTCTCTCTCTCTCTCTCTCTCTCTCTCTCCCCCCCCCTCCCCCCAACAAGGTCTCACTCTATAATTCAGCCTGGACTTCAACTCCCCATGCAGCCCAGGCTGGCTGGCCTTCAACTCGTGGGGATCCTCCTGCCTCGGCCTCCCAAGTGCTGGTATTAAGGTGTACACCACCACACCCAGATTCCTGTCTCCAAATTGTTAAAGGGCTGGGGATGTATGTAGCTTAATGATGAAGTGTTCTAAACCCAGTAAGGTAAAATTACAAAATTAAAAGTGCCTGCATGTGGCCTTGCATGGCTTTCCAGCTTCGAGTCTCACTTTCCAATTCCTGAGTATGGCAACAGAATCACTCTCCCACCCCCAGCGCCGTGCTCCTTTCTCTCCTCCCCCTGTTCCACATGGTTCCCCCAGCAGGCTGCTGCCTCCTGCCTCCTGCCTCCTGCCCACCTGCATTTGGGGCCTCCAGAGCCCTCCTCCCAAAGCCTGCAGGATTCATTAACTACAGTGTTCAAGGCCTGGTAATTATGCACTGCCTTGTAACTCTTCTCTCTAGCCTAGAACAGGCATTGAAACTGACTGACATTGTTTGATCTGCGCATCTCATGTCTCCATGTCTATCTCTGTCTCACCACCCCAAATCCATAAGCCATTGGAAGGTGAAGGCTAGTAGGTCTGGGCTTCTCCCCACAGTGCCTGGTAGCTAGGTAGTAGGTGCTGGGTGATATATGTGCTGATTTTGTTTCTCTTCTCACATACGATGGCTTCAAACAAATAGCCACATTTGGCCAGAATAGTAATCACCGGCCTTAGGCCTCAGAAGCCTGATGTGACCACCACGAATCTCCCGCAGGCCAATTTTACACTCTGGGCCCAGGGCCCCATGGAGGCATCCAGAGCTCCAGGCCCTCAGAGCTGGTGGTGTCCACCCAGGGTGCTGACCCACCTCTGCCTGCCAGTCGGCCCAAGTAGGATTTGGCTTGCGGATTTAGCTGGTCGTGGCCTTCCCAGTCCTCTCCTGGGTCCCCAGCCACACAAGCGTTCTGACAATGGGCAGGAGGGCTTGAACCCAAACCCCAGAAGTGCACATGGAGGAAACCACTCTAGCCCAGCTCTGGGTTGTCAGGAGCACCCCAGGAACCCTGGCCTTGGGAGAGAAAGAAGACACTGCACCTTTAAGTCTGCAGCCAGTTGAGAAAAACAAGCTGTGATTTATATAAGCGGGAAAATCATGTGATTTGCAGGAACTCTCCCTCCTCCAGGCCCCCGCCCGCCCCGGTCGCCTCCGAGCGAGCCGAGGGCGGCGCCGCGCAAAGCCCCCCGCGCTCACGTTCGGCCCCCAGCGCCTGGCTGGGACGCGGCGCCCGCGGTCGCTGCTGCGGAGCAGCGCCGCCAAGGTCGCCGAGCCGGGGTCGCAGGGGTCGCAGCTGCCCGCGCAACACGGCCTCCCCCGCTCCAGCCCGGTGGGCCCGTTGCGTGCCCCCAGCTGCTCTGCGAGACAGAGCCCGCCGCACACACTGGCTTCTGTGTCACCGGAACACCCAGCGGGAGGGAGAGCAATTTAAGAAATAATTTCAGGAAAGGGCATGGTGAACATCGGCCATTTGTACAGCTGAGAGGCGACTGTGCTTAGCCCAGAGGACCTCTCTTTCAGGTTACGAACTTGATGCGGCCATTTCTCATGTGCCAATGAGAAAAATGTGTGCCCAGAGGCCCAGAGAAGCAGCGGAAGGCTTAACTTCTAGAGAGATCCCCAGCCCACAAGACTGAAGTCCGGCGGCTCCGGGAGGCTGGGAGGCCAGAGCAACCTCCGACCTAGAGGATTTGAAGATGCAGTTTTTCCCAACGCCAGGCCCAGGAGAGGGAAAAGGGAAAAGGGAAAAGAACTGCAAGGAAGGAGAGACAGGGGCCTCTCTCCGCCCCTGCATACATCCCATAAACCACAATGTCAGGCTCTAAAAGTATCCCTGGTCCTCTAAAGTTACTCTGAGGAACCGAGGCACTGAGAAACCAGTTTCAGGGATTAAAACGCATCTGAGATAACAGCTAAATTCTGTTTGATTTCCCACTGTTGGTCATTTGCTGCAGATGAGGCACAAGCCCAGCTCTGTCACGTGGAGGAAAAACATGATGCGATTCACCAAGTTCTAGAGCATCATCTCTTCATGACCTCTGCCAGCAGCCTCCAAGCCAGCCCAGCCCTGCATTCCCCACAGCCAGCTGGTCCCCTGCAGGCCACCCCAGCCCTCCCCCAGGGTTCCTGTCCCAGGTCCAGCTGAGGAACTTCCTGCAGAGAGAGAGCCTTAGTGTCTGAATCCCACCAGCAGCTCCAAGAGTTCCTAGAGACCTGGAGGGGACGGCTCAGGTTACAGAAATCCTCTGTTACTCTTTAAATCCTGAAGAGAACTTTAGTAATGTATGTTAACATAGAGACTGGGGGACAGCACCTTGCATGTTCAGATACCGTACGGACTTCATCCACTCAGTGTTGCGGTTATTGCCTGCCTGGTACTGAGCTAGACATAAAGGTGGCTTGCACAGGAACTCCGTGTGAGAAGATGAGGCATCTGAATGCAAACTCTCTGCCCCATGACAGTGCCTTCCAGAACAAGAGGCTACAGGAGACCCCACACACACACCAGGGGGTCTCTGTCCCATCCGAGTCCAGCCCTCGCAGGTATTCCCCTCCAGCTATGCGTGTCTCACAGAGCCTGCCAAGAGCTGCTTCTATCCAACAGTGCTGTCTGGGGACTGAGTTGGGAAATTAAGTCACCTAAAGTTCTGTCCAGAAAACTTCCTAACAAGCATGTTACCATCCAAATTTACAGTTTAGGGCCAGAGAGATAGCTCAGTGGAAAAAGCACTTGCCTGGCAAGTGCAGGGTCCTGAGTTCAATTCCCGGTAACACACACACACACACACACACACACACACACACACACACTTTTGTTTATTTATTTGGTACAGGGTGTCGCTATGCAGCTCAGACTCAGTGATCCTTCTGTCCCAGCCTTCCCAGCACTGGGATTACAGGCATGGGCCACCACACTTGGTTTCTGCGGCTGGCTATGCACAGGGCCAACATGGCATGCGGTACCAGGGATCAAAACTGGGTCCTTGCACTTGCCAGACAGGTGTTTAGACTGCCAAGGTATCTCCCTGGCCCAAGCTATCTCCGGGTCATTGACTGATTGATTGATTGACTGATTGACTGACAGTTTTGCTAAATTCCCCAGACTGGACTTGAACTTCCGAAAGTGCTGGGATTATAAGCCTGTACCACTGTGCCTTGCTCCTTTTTCTGGTATCCTTGGCTGTCCCATCCGGGGCTCTCCCTTCCAGAGCTTTCTGGGCCAGAAGCCTGCTCATCTCAGAGCCTTCTGTGGTAAGACCAGGTACCACCTCTCAGGGCAGCCCGGCTGCCATCACAGAGGCCATGAGCCGCTGGGCCCCACAGAGGCACCCCTCTGAGGCTCTTGGTCTCTTTCATTGCTGTTAGCTGATGGAGGCTGCTCAGATGTCTGCCCTTCATGAGGACAGTCACCCTCCACCTTCCAAATCATACCAGCTCCTGCCTTATTCCCGGCATGAGTCCCAGAATTATTCCCAGTATTTCCCAGATTTCTCCCATTTCTGGCTTTGCCTTGGCCATTCACAAGCATAGCCTGACAGTGTGCAAAGAGAGACCTGGCTATAAGCCTGTGGTGAACAAAGATTTGAAATGAACGAACAGAAATTATGGCCCCAAACTGAAAACACCCTGGAAACCACAAACTCCATTACCTTTTAAAAGAAGCCAGATTTGGACCACTGAGAAGATTTCTTTTTTTCTTTTTTTTTTTAATGCAGAAGGAATATAATGGTGAATTAGTGGAATCAGTTCATCGCGAACACTGTCTCTTTCCGGAAATTGGGCCTTAGATAAAAAAAGACATCCTGGCCGCTGCCAAATCCCACTCTGTTTCAAATTAGCCTCCCATCAAAATGAGGGAGACCCCCTTTCCACCAGTGTTCTGAGCCTCTATGTCTCCCCTCAACAAGCTTTTACAAAGCTCCACACACTCATAATTTAGTAGAAAATGTTTTTGGGTCTCAGGGTGCAGCTGAAGCTCAGAGCTGGGCTTTCACAAGCGTCTTGGGCCGGCTTCCCTCCTTCTCCTCTCCCTGAAAGGGCCCCTGGTCTTTCCCAAGCTGACAGAATAGAAGGGAACAACATGTGGCTCCCTCTGAGCTGAGCGGAGGGGCCTGCAGAAGGGAAAGCTGGCCTGGGCCCCAGAGTGCTCTTGCCTCTGCCTCTGCAGGGACGTTGCTCCCTCCCAGCTGGCAGGGAACTTCTGGAACTCCTAAACAGCACAGCCTCCAGCCAGCTCAGGCCCAGCATCCTGCGCCCCAGTTTATAAGCTTTTAGTGGCAACTAACACATTTGGCAAGCACCTAGAGTATAAGTGAAGCCAGGCCCTTTTCCCTTGGACCTATAACTCACAAAGGGACAGTGGGCCGGGACAAAAATGGGATCCAGCCAGACAAGCCAGAGCCCTGCTTCTCTGGGCCAAGGCTGGAGAGGGCCAGAGGGAAATGTCCTTGGCCGGCCTCACTGCAGTCTCTGCCACCATACCGGCTGGTCCAGAGATCTCAAGATGCATCAGCGATTCCAGGCAGGGCTCCATCCCCAGCCCACACTCAGCCCAGGACCTGGCTTAGAAATCACCAGCCAGGGAGCACAACTCAGCTTCCATGCCAGCCTCCTCTGGGGTCTGTGGGTGGGAGTAATCCCCCCAGACCCTCTCATTGGGCTCCCGCTATGCCTAAGAGGTTCAACAAGCATATGTCTCCAACAGAGACAGCCACAGCCCCATAGCCGTGCTATCAGATTATTTTAAAGAGAGTGTTGTTTTCAGCTTTCAAGGCATGTTCGGGGTTTGGCTTTGGTTCTAGCTCCATCTCTGGATCAGAAAACAGTACCCTTGCTTGTGTATGTGGAAATCCTGGAGGCAGTAAACTCATCCTGTGGACCTCCTGAATTATGCCTTGCCTAGATTTTGCCAGGTCTTGAAGAAAAGAAAATCTGCCCACTCCTTGCTTCAGGCTAACTCCTATACCTGCCTGTACTACTCTAGCAAAGACTCAAGCCCAACCTGCCCCCCCCCCCCACAGGGACCCTATTGTTGTAGCTTCCAGATCTTACAATCTTTCCTAAATCTTGCTTGTCCCCTTCCCTCCCTGTGAGTCCCCGGTTCTCAGATTGGCTTATGCTAGGACGGCTGGCTTTCCTCTCCCCCCAGCTCCGCAGCACCTCGCTGCCTCTAGCTGCAGTCCCCTCCCAGCACCTCCTTACTGTCCTGGACTCTGCTACCTTCCTGCTCTTTCCTATCTAACCAAGTTCACAAGGCAGCAAGCTTCTTACTCAAGCTTTGGGTCCTACAAGGGAATCACAATAAGCAATGAGAATCTGCTTGCTACTGGACATTGTTATCCTAAAGATTCATCCACCATTCCCCATTTTAAAATATCTTGCTGTTCACTAAATCCCAGTTCAAACTCTCTCTCTTCTCCTCCAGATCCCTCTATGCAAGCTCTGAGTTCCTCAGGATTTCTCCTGCAGAGCCTTTTGCCTTACCCTCAGCATGCCCAGAGGGTCCCATTAAGGCACCCCATTGGGTCGCACACAGCTGTAATCCTCCAGGAGAGCATCTGCCCCAGGAGAGATGCTGGCTCTCCCTTGAAATGACAAAGCACAGCCTTTCATTTTCTGTGGAACACTTTTCTTCCTACCTACCCATGCACGCACATGCCCTCTCACATCTGGTACCCCTGGCAGTCAAGAAACCCACTCCAAATCCCTCCTTTTTTTTTTTTTTTTTTTTTTTCTCCTCTACAGACATGGGATACCACCAGTCAGCATCCCTGGCATAGATCAAAACACTAATCTAGTTAAAAATAAGCATAACAGACACAAATGGATAAGTAATAAATGATTCCTCTTATACGTAGAAAAGTCATTAAAATCACCAAAAAAGTCAAATGATGATGGGCAGGGACAGGCATGGGGACAGAAGCAAGAGTTATTGATTAGCAGGTATGGCGGTTCCAGGTAGGATAATGAAACCGGCCAACGCCTCCCTTCACATCACTGACTCATAAGCACTTCAAATGGTAAACTTTGTAAGATATATACTCTACCACTCTAAAAAAAAATATTAGCAGCATTCACTCTGATCCTAGAGGGATTTGCAGTTAATTGGGAGGCAACTATCCTCCTGTGCCGTCTGGGTTGGTGCTCAGCCATCTTTCCACTGGCCCCACCCATGTTGCTCCAGACTGGAAAATGCAAGATGCATACAGCAGTTGCCACTGCAATAGGAGCTTTCAGACCTAGATTCTGAACACAGTTCAGTTATTAAACTAGCAGTATGGTATGGGGCAAGTCGGTTTTTGTTTTTTGTTTTTTTGTGGGGGTTTTTGGCTTCTTTCTTTGTCTTTTTGAGGCAGGGTCTCACTAAACAGTTCAGTCTAGCTTGAGCTCACTTTTGTAGCCCAAGCTGATCTCAAACTAACATCAGTCCTCCTGCCTCAGCCTCCCAAGTGCTGGGATCACATACGTGTGCCACCACACCTGGCTCATGTATTTAAACTCAATATCCTCTTAAAGAAAGTGAGAAAGACATTAGTGGATTCCCTGTGAGATAATGGATCTGAACACACTGGAAAGATGGCTTCAACCTCTCCTATTTCACTTTGTTAAACAAGAAACATCTTACATGAGGGAAGTTGCTACCTGAAAATAAGGAGGTAGCCAGCAAATCTCTCTATAAATGCTTCAGAATTATACTCTGATCTTGGGCCAACATCTCCAAATTGTGATCCTCATCAAAGTTGAAATGGAACAAAGCACTTCACAGGCTGGTCTGTACCAGGAAACCCCTATTTGTCAAGGCACTTATTTCCGCTGCAATTAGTTTTTATTCAGAGTTAGTGTCCAGCTTTGTCCCCAGGATGCTTGCTGCGTTGCCCTGATGAGCTTTGGAGCAGAGTTCTCAGCAGGACCAGAGTTGTGCAAGGGCATATGGGTGCAGTCAGAAAGAAGAGTCATAACCCATGAGCACATGTTCAAAAATGGTGCCTTGTAATAGTGTCCAAAGTTCTAATATGTTGATGGTCAAAAGACTCATGAAAAGTGCCAGCACACATCGGGTGACTACAAGACCATAAATCTCATAAAAAAATGTGGCCCAAAGGTGGCCTCCGTTGGCGGTGTTGGCTGCCCCTCAGTCTGACCACCAGCTGGCTTGCTGCCCAGGCTCTGGTTCCACAGGATGCGGAGGCAGCACTTCTCCCCACGAAGCATCCCTCTTTCCCTCAGGCCTAAGAAGCAAATTCAGATCACCACGGCCCAACTATGTGCAGGCCCATCTTCCCTCTGGCCTCACCACAATCTCATGGCCCTTGGATCAGCTTTCCCCTCCCCTCTGAGGGAAGACTACTCAAGGATCCGTCTCCCCTCCATGGAATACCCCGCTCTAGGATTCGAGGTCAGTGGCCCTGGCCACACTCAGGACCATCTGAGGGCCTCAGCTCAGCCCAGGTGGAACTCATCTGGTTACGGCTTCATACTGACTTCACCAGTAATTACGTCATGCTTGTCCACACCCACTCCAACATCACCTCCTTCCGAGTCCCGTTCCCACTCGTGGAGGCTGTGCCAAGAAGTGAAAATGGAAGCAGACCTGAAGGAACCCAGCAGGGGATCTGAGGACATAGCCAGGGTCCAAGGCTTGGACCACGGACAGCGTCAGGCTCCAGCCTTGCCCAACATAGCCTTCCAAGCAGCTGTGGCAGACTCAGCTACAAAATCTATAACATAAAGGAATTAGTTTTTCCCTTCAAGCCAAGGAATGGTTGTGGAGAGACTTTCTATGAAGACTATGGGCTCCTGTGGGGCAGCCTACTTCCCTTTTCTCCTCAGGGACCAGGACACTTGGGGAGCCCTGTGCTCTCTATCCACAAACATCACAGGTTCAAGGACCCCAAAAGGCAGACAGTTGTTTCTGGACTCTGAGAATGCCATTCGAGTTCCAGAATATTCACCTTTCCCATTCTGTGGAATTTTCACTTGTTTTCGTACCCAAGCAGGGCAGATCAAGAGGGACTTTGATCCCACCAACATCTGGTAGAAGACTGATACTGCGCAAGGGACCTCGCTGAGGCCTCCTCTCTACCTTTCCTATCAGAGGTGATCCTCCTAAGAGCAAGCTGTTCTCACACACCTAGGCAGGCAGGGAGCAGCTGAGGTGGAAAGGTAGGGGCAGAAAAGCGAGCAGTCCTCTGCCTGGGAGCTCCGGAAGGAGGAAGGCATTCCAGAGTTCCCATTCCTATCCGGGCTGGAGAGGCTCTTTACTCTTTGAAAGATCAGTAGTAAGAGACTAGCACAGCCTGAAATGTACACATCACCACCTCTTCCTCTGCTCCTCTGTCAACCATGCCAGGGAGGCTGGGGCCTGAGGATGAGGGGCCCCTCCAAGGCCCTCCTGGTCTTGGCCCAGCCCAGTCTCCTCACTGGGGCTTGAAGGAACTGCAGTTCCAGGCTTTGCTCTCACAAAGGCCCCCTCTGTCACAGCCTCCCAGAACAGGCCTCCGCCTCAGGCTACCCACTCTCCCCACCCCACCCCCACACACATGTGCTCCCTACAGGAACAGATTCCAAGCTGGAGTTAATGTCGTATACTGTCTCCCAACAACAGGCTGGAACAAAGGCTGCACATGACTAAATGTGCCGGGGCGCTTGTCAGGGCTGAGGCAAACGTAATTATAGGGAGAGGCACAGCCACTCAGCAGCCACACCTGGCCGTACAGTAAACAGCTCTTCTTCCTGTCGAGCTGGGGGGAGCTGAGAGACAGGGAGGCGACAAACCACAATTTGAATCATTTGGGGAGAAGCTATAAATATAATAATGAGTCATTTGTAAAATATAATTTCATCCAAAAACCTGGGGAAAAAAATAGGAAAGAAGTTCTTATGCTATTTCAGGCTAAATTGTTCAAGGGTGTTCTGCCAGAACTTGGGGAAGGGACCCAGCTGCCCAGCACCAGTCAGGCTGGGTCTCTCATAAGGTCCTCCACCAGCTCTCCTGCTTCCCTTCCCGGGTGCTGCTGGGATACCTCCCTCCCCACCCAGTTCCAGAGGAGAGACCTAAGGTTGGAATGCTGGCACTGCAGAGTTCGCTCTCCTCAAAGGGCCAATAAGGATCGTGGACAGGCCAGCCTGGCATCCTAGCCATGCTGCCTGAGAACAGTTTAGGAGGGGCACACTGTTGTTTTTGGCAAACTCTTCTCCAGCTTTGGGGCCCTAACAATCATTTCACGCACAGGATTAATAGCTTTTTTTTTTTTTTTGGTGGAACTGGGGATTGAACTCAGGCCCTTGTGCTTGCCAGGCAAGCACTTATTCTACTGAACTATCTCCCCAGCCCTAATAGCTTTTCTAGTGTGGATTTTCAGAGATTCAGGAAGCTCAGTTCCAGTTCTGGGCTCCAGGACTTTGCCTGGAGGAGAAGGCTAAGGTGACTAGGTGTGACCCAGGTCACGCTGTCATTCTGGGAAGCTGTGAATAGTACGTTCAATTAGAGCTGGACCACTTAAGAAAATGACTTACCTCACTGGGCTGGGTTCACTCATCTATCAGATGGGCTTAGTAAGAGTCCCTTCTTCAAAAGGTTATTGAGGAGGTAAAATGAGTTATATATGAAGTATCCAGAATAGGGCCTGGCACAGATCACTGTCCTCTTCCTTGTCCTCTAGGCCCAGGGTGGAGCTGGAAGTGACCCAGTCCCTTTTCCCTATTGCTAAGATTGGCCTTGGAAATCCTCAGTAAGACTCCGCACACCCGGGAGGCCCTCCACCCAGGGAGGCCAGTAGAG
Organism: Capromys pilorides; assembly: GCA_004027915.1. NCBI lineage: Eukaryota > Metazoa > Chordata > Mammalia > Rodentia > Capromyidae > Capromys > Capromys pilorides. The sequence continues at coordinate 5,114 of PVKN010018789.1, read as the reverse complement.
GTGGACAGAAACAGTTTCCATGTCAATAGCCTGTGTTTTCCTTTCTCAGAAGCTAGAACAGCTCCACAGCTCCAGCCTGGAGGGGAAGCTGAGGTGTTTATGCAGCAAAAACCCTTGCCCTGCCTGGCCCAGCAGCCTGCCTCTGGCAGAGGGCTGCATCTGGCCGGGTTGTCCCCACCCCTCAGGGGACTCTGTTTTCTCCAATAGTCCTTTAATATTAGGAAATATCTGTCAGTGTTTACAATTTCCTGAATGTCTTCTATTTGAACCCTCTTTTGTTATGTTTGTTTGAATTAAGAATCTAAAAACCTACACATGGTGATTGATAGATATACATCTTTGAAGTCCTTTGTAGTTTATAGTTTACACTCTAAAAAAAATCTCAAGCTCCTTCCCCTACTTTTTTAAAGGAAAAGTGTCCTGTTTAATGAAAGAAAAAAAAGTGTAAAGTTGTTTATTCTATCAGAATTGCCCAATTCTGGATTTTTAAAGATTAAAAACACAGGTAAGGGCAGCCGAGATAGCTCAGTGGTGTAAAGCACCTGCTTAAGGCAATCTTAGGCAACCACAGAGACAGAGTTCAATCCCCAGCACCACACGCTACACCAGCCCCACCCCCAGGGCTCTATAACATAAATAAATAAAGTTAAAACACACACACACACACACACACACACACACACACAGGAGAATCACTAAAGAACCCTTTCTGTTCCTTCTGCAGCCATAAACTGGCAATGACATCCAGTGGCCAGCTTGAGGTTTAATCGAATTAATATCTCTTTTTGTTTTGTTTGTTTGTTTTTGTTTGTTGTTTTGTTTTGTTTATGTTTTGGTCTTTGAAACAGGGTCTTTTCTGTAGTTCAAGTTGGTTTTGAATTTCTTATGTAGCTCAGGATGGCAGTCTTCTTGCCTCAGCCTCCCAAGTGCTGGTGGCTTGCACCCCCACATCCAGCTTTTATTTATTTGTTTGTTTGACTGATTGTTTGTTTAGAATTTTTTCTTTTAAATTTTTTTTTTTTTTTTAATTTGTACAGTTGGTACAGGGTTTCACTACGCGGCTCGGACTCATGGTTTTCAGCCTCCCCAGCACCACCATGCCAGGACTCTATCACCTCAGCGTGCCCCCGGGGGCGGGGCCAGCGGGGCAAGAGGGACCAGGAATTGCACCCATGCACTTGCTAAAGCAGGTGCTTAGTCTGCTGAGTTGTCTCTCTGGCCCTCTTATAATTTTTGGTTTTGTTTTATCCTGAATTTGTTTTCTTTCAATCATATTTTAAGGATACTTTTGGTTTTGGATACAGGGTCTTGCTACACAGTTCAGGCTCCTGATGATCCTTCTGTCTCAGCCTCACCAACGCTGAAATTACAGGCATGCGTCACAACACTCGGTCTTGGAGCTGACACAGCATGTGGTACCAGAGATCAAACTCAGGTCGTTGCACTGAGACTGCCAGGCTATCTCCTTGGCCCTTATTGGTACATTTTGGATATACGTAATGATGACATTCATCACAGAGAATTTTTTTGTCTTTTTGAGACAGGGTCTTGCTATGCAGTTCAGGCTGGTCTTGAGCTCACTTTTGTAGCCCAGGCTGGTCTCAAACTCGTAGCAATCCTCCTGCCTCAGCCTCCCAAGTGCTGGGATGATAGGCATGCGCCACCACACTCATCTCATCATGGAGAATTTGTACCTATATGTTATATAACTTTTTTTCCCCATTCCCTTACCCTCCCTTCAACTCCTATTTTATTTTAAAATATTTACTTCATGTAGGCGGTACAGTGTGCTTCCATTAGGGTATTTAATATTTAGTTGTCGTCTTTTTTAAACTTTATTTATTTATTTATATTATGGCTGGCTCACCCCTGCCCTGGGGGCAGGGCTGACACAGCATGTGGTGCCTGGGATACAACTGTGGTTCCTGCAGCTGCCTAAGCTTGCCTAAGCAGGTGCCGAGCTATCTGGTCAGCCCCAACTGTCTTCTTCTGTTTTTGTTTTTGTTTTTGTTTGCTGGACCAGGGTTCTAACTCACAACCTTGCACTTTCCAGGCAGGCACTTATGCCACAGAGCCATCTCCCCAGCCCCTCCAACTGTCTTTTTAAAAAAGAATCCAAGCCAGGCATGGCAGCACATGCTTATAATCCCAACACTTGGAAGGCTGATGCAGGAGGATCGGTGCAAGTTCGAGACCAGCCTGGGCTACAAAAGTGAGCTCAAGGGGCCAGTGAGATAGCTCAGTGGTCTAAAGCGTCTGCTTAGGCAAGCTTAGGCAACCACAGGGGCCATGGTTCAATCCCCAGCACCACATGCTGCACCAGCCCCACCCCCAGAGCAGGCTGAGCCAGGAATAACAGAAAGAAAGGAAGAAAGAAAGAAAGAAAGAAAGAAAGAAAGAAAGAAAGAAAGAAAGAAAGAAAAAACAAAGTTTTTTTTAAAAAACTAGCTCAAGGCCAGCCTGAACTGCATAGTGAGACCCTACCTTAAAAAGACAATAAATAAATAAATAAATAAATAAATAAATAAATAAATAAATAAATAAGAACTCATATTATCAGTCATTGTCTAGATCCATTATTGAGCACTTGAAAAATATGACATTCTGTTCTGTCATTCTGTCTGTATTTCTACAATGGAGAACCCCATTTCCAGTGTTCTGAGTTGCTCTATGTAGCTCCAGACTTCTTTCTAGCATAATTTTCCCTTTGCTTGGACAGCTTCTGTCAACACTGTTGTTCAGGCTGACCTTGTGTTCACTTTTATAGCCCCCACACTGGTCTTGAACTCTAAGAGTTCCTCTTGTCTCAACCACCTGAGTGCTGGGATTATAGGCGTGCACCAACAAGCCCAGTTCTGGGCTGCACGGTGGGTGCCTGCGTTAGATAGGCACCCACATCCAGGGCCAAGACTGCACAGCATGAGGGACCGGGGACCCAACTCGGATCCTTGTGCTTGCCAGGTAGGTACTTATGCCTCTGAGCTATCTCCGTGCCCCTATTTCATCTTTTTGGTAGGTTTTAGTGTGTGTGTGTGTGTGTGTGTGTGTGTGTGTGTGTGTGTGTGAGAGAGAGAGAGATTTGGTACCAGGAGTCGAACTCACGACTTTGTGCTTACCAGGCACTATCCCACTGAGCTATGTCCCCAGCCTTGTTTTGCTTTGTTTGAGACAGATCTTGCCATGCAGTCTAGGCTGCCCTTGGACTTACTACACAGCCTATCTCAAGCTTGCCTTATGATCTTCTACTTCAGTCCTAGGAGTGCTAGTATTTCAGGCATACACCACCACAACCCCCCTTTGCTTTTTTTTTTTTTTTTTTTTGTACCCAGGAATCAACTCAGGCCTTGCGCCTGCCAGGCAAGAGCATATGCCACTGAGATGTCTCCCAGTCCCTTCGCTTTCATTTCTCAAAGCTACTTTTGCAGGCATACCAATTCTAGGATTATGCTTTATAGGGCCTCCCTGTGTAGGCCTGAGGGCGTGGCCAGCACAGCATATGGTCCAGGGGATCAAACCCCATCCCTGCACTTTCGAGCTTAGTCCACTGAGCTATCTCATCGGCCCTGATAATGCACTTGCTTTTTCTTTTATAATTTATAGGCATTGCTCCATTGCCTTCCAGTTCTCATTGTTCTCAAAAAGCAGTCTGTTGCCTTGTTTAACTTTGAGTTTTTTGGTATAGTTTATTCCTTTCTCATCTGTCTGCTTTCAGGATATTTTATTAAACACACATTTTAATCTGTAGGATTGTGACAGGTCTTGCTGTTGTTTTTGTTTTTGTGCTAGTGATTCACTGAGCAACTTGGGTTGATGGACTTTTAGTTTTCATTCTGTTTGGTATATACTTGACCAATATATTTTCAGCTATTCTTTGGCCTTTCCCTCTTTTTCTGAAACTCCACCTCCACAAATATAAGCCCACATAAAATTTTCTTCCAGATACAGGTTTGGTATATACTTGACCAATATATTTTCAGCTATTCTTTGGCCTTTCCCTCTTTTTCTGAAACTCCACCTCCACAAATATAAGCCCACATAAAATTTTCTTCCAGATACTGGTACTTTTTCTCCCATCCCAGATGTTTCTTCTCCAATGCCCCTTCGTTGCTGGAGACCAATCCCAGGACCTTGTATACACTATGCAAATGCCCTCCCTCTAAGCTACACCCTCAGCCTGACTCTTGATTTTGAACAGTCTCTGAGACTATAGTTTCTTTGTTTTGTCAGTGCTTAATCTGTTCATCTTACACAGTGGGTGTTTTTGGGAGTGTTTATAAATTTCACAGCATATTTTTCATCTCTAAAGGTTGGTTTTTAATTTTTTCTGCCATTATTTACCATACTTTTTGTGGTATGGGGTGTAATGGTTTGTGTCTAGTTGTCCCCCTAAAGCCTCATGAAGTCATAGGGCAGGGACTTCTAGAGTTTGAGATTAACTCATGATCCACTGGGATTATGGGTGATCCACTGGGATTATAAATTTTAGTACTGCTGGGATTATGGGTGTGAGTGCTATGCCCAAGCTGGGGCAGAGAACCTGAATGTGATATAAGAGAGACAGGGGCCGGCCAAATAGCTCAGCGGATTAAAGTGCCTGCAAACAGGCACAGGGTTCCATTCCAGGCCTGCCTGCTGGCCCCACCCTTGGCTCATACTGAGACTACAATTAAGACTGGGCGTGGTGGTGCACACCTGCAATCCCAGCTCGTGACAGGCTGTAAACAGGTGGATCACTACAAGTCTGATCTAGTAGAGAGACCCTAAACACCCTGTAGACCCTTCCCTAGGGAAAAAAAATAAGAAAAACAGAGAGACAGACTTCCTCTGTGTTGTCAATGTTGCTGTTCACCGCCGTGAACTGGGTGCCTTCTGCCCTGTACCACTCAGACTTGGAGCCAGCTGAGTATGTGCTGAAACTTCCAGTAACTGTGAGCTGAATAAACCTTTCCTTTCTTCATTTTGGGTGTTGGATATTTGTCCTAGCAACGAGAGAAGAGTCACTGAGAAAGGGGGATTGAACCCAGGGCCTTTTCTTTGAGTTACATTTCCAGCCCCTCTCCCACTCTTTTAGAGGAAGGTTTTTGCTAAATTGTGAAATAACTCAGGCTAGGCTC
>PVKN010018788.1:0-16701 GCA_004027915.1 Capromys pilorides | reverse complement strand
TTTGTTCATGAGCCTTTTTCTTTTTTTTCCTTTTATTTATTTATTTTTTAAGCCGCAAAGTCCAATTCAATTGAAAACTTAGTAATCATACTAAGATTCTGATTAAGAAAAAAGGGACCAATGATCAAAATATTAAAAGACCAATATAAATACAGAGAAGAAACAAGATGTGATAGAAAGACATGATGCACTTAAAGTAAAAATCTATTGGAGTAGAAGAGTTGAAAGTCATTGAGCCTCCTCATGGAGCCCTTTTCAATAACTATATCTTCTGTAATATTACCTCATCTGTCTCTCAGCAGATTGTTTCTGTTTTTACTTCTTTAATCCATTTTGATTTGGGTTTAGTCCATGATGAAAGAAAAGGGTCTAGGTTTAATTTTTCACAGGTGGAAAGCCAGTTTTCCCAGCACTGTTTATTAAAGTGGCTGTCTTTCTTCTAGTGAAGGTGTTTGGCTCATTCATCAAAAATGAGGTGCCTGAGTGCACCGAGTTGATTCCATCTCTTCTATTCTGTTTCACTGATATTTGGGTCAGTTTTATTTTACCAGTACCATGCTGTTTTATTGTAGTATCTTTGTAATGTAACTTCAGACTGATGGTTGTGATGCAACCCTGCCTGCCCTTGTTGCCCAGATTTGTTTTTTCTGTCCTAGGTCTCTGGTTTCAAATGACTTATACGATTGCTTCCTCTAGCACTGAGAGGTGTGCTTTTGATATTTTTAATTGGGGTTGCATTAAATCCATATAACACTTTTGGAAGTGTGGCCATTTTCACTATATTGGTTCTGCCTATCTAGGAACAGGGAATATTTTTCTCTTTTCTGATATCCTCTTCAATCTCCTTTTGCAGAATACTTTAGCTTTCAACGTAAAGTTCTTTTACTTCTTTCATTAGACTGATTCCTAGGTATTTCATTTTTGTTGATGCTATTATGAAAGACATGGCTTTCCTAATTTTTCTCTCAGTGCCTTTGTTACTCATGTACAGGAATGCTATTAGCTTTTCAGTGTTTACCTCATACCCTGTAGTGTTGCTGAATTTAGTCATTAATTCTAGGAGTCTTTTGGTGGAGGTTTTGGGGTCTTCTCTATAGAGTATCATGACGTCTTCAAATAATGGTACTTTAACTTCTTCCTTTCCTGTTGCTAATTCTTGTTATTTCTTTCTCTATTCTAATTGCTCTGGCTGGTGTTCACAGAACCATATTGAATAGGAGTGGTAACAGTGGGAATCTTTGACTTATTCTTGATTTTAGAGTGAAAGATTTCAGCTTTTGACCATTTAGTATGATGTTGGCTATTGGCTTGCCATAGGTGGCTTTTATCAGATTGAGAAAAAGACTTTCTATTCTGATTTTGCATAGTGGTTTTATCGTAAATAGCTGCTGGACTTTGTCAAACACTTTTTCTTCATCTATTGAGATTATCATATTGTTTTTGTCTAGTTTCTGTGAATATAGTATGTTATGTTTGTTGGTTCACAAATGCTGAACCACCCTGCATCCCTGGGATGAATCTGTATTAGTCGTGCCGAATACTCTTGATGATTTGGTAAATTCTGTTTGGAAGTATCTTTTGGGGATTTTTGCATCTACATTGATTAATAAGATTGGCTTGTAGTTATTCTTTTTTGGCTGGATTCTTCTCTGTTTTGGGTATTATAGTAGTACTTGCTCCCAGGAATGAGTTTGGGAATATTGCTTCCCATTTCATTAGTTCAGCTCTGATTTTTTGTTGTTGTTGTTTTTGTTGTTGAATTTTTTGTCTAGTTAATCTGCCTGTTTATGACAACAGGGTTTTGTGAGCCCCCATGACAAACGTATTAGTATTTATTTGATTTTTCATATGCATTAGTGTTCGTTTTATACAGTTGGGTGTGCTGGTACTTGGTGCATCTATATTTATGATTGTTATCTCTTCCTCTTGGATTGTTCCTCTGATAAGTATGTAGTGTCATTTATTGTGCCTTTTGATCAATCTTGGCTCGAAATCCACTGTGTCTGCAAATAAAACAGCTGCTCTTGCTCTTTTATGAGTTCCTGTTGCCCAGAGTATTGTCCCCTATCCTTTGACTTTCAATAAATGGGTTTCTTTTGAAGTTAAGCATTTTTCTTTTATATAATACATTGTTGGATTTTTTGATCTATTATGCAAAACTTTTTCTTTTGATTGATAAATTGAGACCATTCATATTGATGGTTATAACTGAGAAGTGTTGGTTTATCTTTGTCATTATGTTATTTTTCTTTTCTTGGTTCCTTTTCTTTCTCTTCTATTTATTTGCCTTTCCTAATGGATTCATTCTGTTGGGATTCGTGGCCTTGTTGTCTTTTGGGCTCTTGCTAGAATATCCTTCTGAAGTTATTGGAGTTTTGGTTTTGTAGTCATAAATTTCTTCACGTTTCTTCTTTATCATCAACGTATCTTACTTCTCTATAAATTTTGAAAAATAATTTAATGGGGTACAACCTAAATATAAGTTTGCATTGGAAATTGTTTTCTTTTAGGGCTGAAATTTTTACTCCAAACTCTCCCTGGCTTAAGATTTTGTGCTGAGAAGGATGCTGTGATTCTGATGGGTTGTCCTTTATAAGTGATTTGTTTCTTTTCACCAATAGTTTCTAATGTTCTATTCTTATGTTCAATTTCTGGATCTTGACTATTACTTGGCACAGGGTATTTTTTTTTTCTCATCATGACTATTTGAGTCATGATCTGCCTCATAAATTCATATCTCAAGTTCCTTTTCCATGCTTGGAAAGTTTTCTGCTATTACTTCCATGAATAGGTTTTTTGTGCCCTTTGTGCTGTGTTCTGATTCTTCATTGATTCCAGTTTATCTTGTACTAGTCCTCTTGGCATCATCTAGCAGTTATTGGATTACTTTTTCATGGTCTGTTGCTATTTTTAAGAGATGTTTCATTTGATGATCTCCAACCACAGCCCTATCTTCCAGATCTGACATTCTGTCTTTGTACTGGTTGACTGTGCTGTGTATACTTGCAGTAGAATTTTCCGTCTCTTGACTCTCTATCTGAATCTGCTTTATGGAATCCAGCTCTTTTCTATTTGGGGCATTCATGATTTCCAAATGACAAGCAGTAATAATTTAATTTGCCACCTTTAATGATAGGTACAAGATGTATAGTTATACAAGGTATAAGAAAGCTTTTAAAATTATTTACAGCAGGGGCTGAGGAGTTAGCTCCGTGGCACAAGTGCCTGCCTGGCAAGTGCAAGGTCATGAATTCAAATCCCAGTCCTGCAAAAAAAAAAAAAAAAATTATATGCAGTAAATATCCACAAAGTAGAAAGATTTTATTCTAAAGAGAAAAAATGTTAAAGGGATTAAAAAAAATAGAGAAATAAAAGAATAGAAAGGAGTAATAAGCAAGGCTGAGGACAGAAGAAGAATCCAAGCCTCAGCAAACTGATGAAGAAGACAGGAGGGAACTAAAAATGAAAAAACAAGAACCCTAAAAACCTGAAAACAATGATCATACTCATGAAAAAGCAAAAAGATCAAAAAGAAAAAAACAAATGAACTCAAAAAAAAGCAAAAACAGAAAACAAAATGTCTCTATGGGTTCAAGCCTGGATTATCTTCTGGGGTCTACCATTCTGTGACAGTGTCCAACTCAGGGTTCACATCTGTTCTTGCTGGCAGACAAAAGAGCCAGCTACAGCCCAGATCTGTTCCAGACAATCCCAGCATGGATAAGGGCAGGGGGCTGTTTCTGACACTTTCAAATACATTGAAATTCAGGCTTCTCCTGGCCTCTGGTCATGGGGCCGGGGCCTAAGTCATTAAGCCTGCAATATTCCAGTTATCCTTCTGGTCTGACTATGGCTTCTGGATTCTGGACAGTTGTTCCCTTATCCAGTCACTCTAGGCTTTTAATCCTGGGAGCCCTGGGATGAAGCTAACCTATAGCTGCTCTGAGCCCTGAGTTCAGTGGGCCTCTCCCAAAAATGATGTCCAACCAGGCACCCACTCTGGGGGACATGGCAGTCCCTTGGACTGGAGTTACACACCAGCTACTGTAGCACAGAGCATCCACTGTTCCCTTCCACTGGTGTGTTTGTCCCCAGAAGCCTCTAGAGTCTCCTGCCTTTGCTATGTCTCTGTAGATTCAATCCTTCTTTCTCACACCACAACCCAGGAGCCAGGGAGAAGGTGCAGATAGCCTTCCATTTACTTGCCTTTCCTGATGGATTCATTCTACTTGGACTCATGGACTTGTTGTCTCTTGGTAGAATATCCTTCTAAAGTTATTGAAGTCTTGGTTTTGTGGTCATGAATTTCTTCAGAGTTCTTCTTTATCATCAGTGTATCTTATTTCTCTATAAATTGTGAAAAATAATTTTCTGTGTTGAGGTCTGTTGCTTCACTTTTTTCTGTGGGCTCCAGTTTTCCCTTCAGGCCTTCTTGGGCCATAGGGATCCACCTCCCTCCTTCCTTTCTTCCCCAAGTTGTTGTTTTCCAGTGTCTGTATTTCCAATCTTGGAGAGGTTGATTTATTGCTTCTTACCACTCTGCCACCTTCCCAGAAGTCCTGCAAAATGAATTTTAGAAAAAAAAAAAAAATGAAGTCACATGATAAGCTAAAGCTTACAGAACTGAGTGGGTGACAAATGTAGAACTAACTCCTGATCATTTGCCGAGGCATGGCCAGAATCATGTGTGTTAGGTAGACCTTGAAGAGTTACAATATCTAGGGTGCAACTCGGGACTACTTGGAGCTGTGACTTCTCAGACAGCCCCCACCTTTGAGGGTCTGGCCATCCTAAAAATCTACCACTATGATATTCCCTGATGAAACTCAGTCCCTGGAAGATGGTGTCCAACAGCTGGTAACAGCTAAATATTGGTAATAACTCAAATGCTCATCTACTGAAGAATGTGTGTAGATGTGAGGTTTTACACAACAGAGTATTACTCTGCCATAAAGAAGGGCAAGCTTGAGACATTTCCAGCTTGGTGGGTGCACCTTGAGGCCATTCTCTGAAGTGAAATGGGTCAGACATACATGTGTAAACACCTCATTGTTTCTCTGGTATGAGAAACCAAAAAAAGTAACTAAGGACCAAAATGTGTAATAGGTCGTGTACAATGGGGAAAAATGATCAAATGGGAGGAGATCTAGGGAGGTGGGGAAGGGGAATGAAGGAAGGGAAAAGAAAAAAGTGATGAGAAAAGAAGGAAAAAATGGAAACAATGGCTGTAGAAATAATGAGAGGAAGGGGAGTTCAAGGGAGGGCAGGGAAATGGGGGAAAATCAAGTTATATCATGTGCGGACGAAAAGTCCCTGTGACAAATGTGATCGCTCTGTATACACAAAATGTACCAATAAACTTAATTAACTTAAAAAAAAAAAAAAAGCTGGTTCCGGGCCCTGGGCAGCCAGCACCGCTCCCTCATCACTGTGAGGGCAGGGAAGTCTACGCCTCATCTGCGCCTGGCTCCCACCCATGTCCCAACAATGACACAACTTCTTTCCCCAGCAAGCGCTTTCCAATCTCCCCTGAGATCTGCTGGATGAGCAGCCAGTTTCCATCACAGCCAAGCTCCAGCAGCTGCACATGGGGTGTGGACGTAGCCCTCTTCCACTCCAAGCTCTGGGAAGGGCAAGCTCATCTCCTCACCAGCCAGAAGTCCAGCCAAGCATAACAGTGCTGCTGCGAAGGGCCTTGAGGAGCCGAGTGGAAAACGACCCAACACCCTCGACTGTGAACGCCAAGGTCACCAGAGAAGCATGCTCATCTAGCCCTGCTGATGGACTGATCCCAAAGGGAAAGATTTAACTTGTCTTAGGAGCTAGTCAGAGCCTGGCGTGGGCATACTGCCAGAGTATTGCGAGAACAATCTCTGGGAAGTGGGGAACAGAGATTTTGCTAAGTAGATTGGAGCTCTGGGGCCTGACAGTCAGTGGCCCTTGCTTTTCAGCCAGCCTCTTCTTCCCAGGGACCTCTCTCAAGGCCCAGTACCAGATAAGCTACCTGGTGGCTCCCGTTCCTCAGAGTGTGTTGCATCCTGATTACTGCATAGTCAGGTGCCACAGCAGAAGCTGGGGAAAGGGCAGCCTCAGCCCTTGAGGACCTTGCCTGGAGCCCAAGGATTAGTACAATACAAAATAAAAGATGCCACAGTTGGTGCTGTTTGGGGAGCCCAGAGGGAAAGCAGAGTGGTCCTGTCTGGACAACCCCAGGATTCAGTAGAGCAGACGTGTGAGCCTGGCCCTGAAGGACGATCCCCACTAAACTAGTGAGCAAATGCCAGAGCTGACCAGGGAAAGCGTGGATGCAGGGGAAGCCACAGAGGCCTGCCCCGTCCCATCAGCACATGCCCTGGCCTCAACTCCCCATAATTCAGTGCCTCTTACCTCATGCAGTTAGTTCATCCTCCTCATGAACCAAGCCAGAGACATTTCACAGAACCCCTGTGAGTCATTTAAGGCCCCCAAAGCATTCTGCAGCCTATGCTGGTCTGCAGGAAGAGGAGTAGGGCTCTGCCCCTGTGCAGGAAGCAGGTGATTTGTAAAGAAAAATTTTAGGCCCCCTGGGTGTTGTACTCAATGATCGATCACATTCAGAAAGCCACAGACAACTGGGGACAAAGTCAGGAACAAAGAGGTGTGCCTCCCTGGAAAGTGCCATAGAAGGGTTTTTGGACAGCATCAGAAGTCTAGGAGGGCACTTGTGAGCCTCTGGAAAATGGGAGCACCTGCCTCCTGCACCTGTGTAGCATCTCTCACCCTCCCTGCTGTCACCGGTAACTTCTTAGCAGGCGCCCATGGGCCTGTCCAACATGAGCAGAAAAGGAAGGTCCCCCAGCAGGCCTTGCCAGCTAAAAAAGATCCTCCCCACTAGGCTTGGCCCCCAGGGGTTGATGTCCACAGAGAAGGCCAGGAAGGGAGGCAGAGAGAGAGGAAAGTGGGGAGGGAGGAAGGAAAGATATTGTCATGTTTCTTTCCCCTTCCAAGTAACCCTATGAAAGATTTCTTTGACCTTGCTTTCCAAATAAGAAATGGAGGCTGGGAGAATTTAAGTAACTTGCTGAAGGTCAAATCCCTAGTAAACGGGGATTCAATCCAAACTCTGAGGACTCGGAAGCCTGGGCTTTTTCTAGACAGCCTGGATAAAAATAACTGTCATGGATCAGGAATGTGTTCCTTGCCAGCTCCGGAAAGGCTGTTCACAAACACATCAGCTCCCGGCCTCTCCCTGAGCAGACTGTCCTGGCAGCCCAGAGGCTTTGCCTGCACAGAAGGGGATGGCCAGGCTGACCACGGGTGACCACACCATTCAGCGCCCAGACATGCAGCGTTTTGAGAGCAACAGGGTGAGGACTGCTGTAATAGCGACAGTGAACAGCAAGTGCTGACAGTCCAGGCCCCAGTGGGCTCTCTAGCTGTAGCCCACGTCCTGAGCAATAGGGCAGAAGATTCGTGATTCCATCTCCAGCATCCTAGCAAGCGCCCTCCCTCCTCCACAGCTCCAAAGACACTAAGCACACAAGCCCAGGAAGCAATGTAACAGAAAGTAGAGCCATGTATTTCATTATTCAACTTTTCTGCAAAAGTTGAGGGCCCATCTACCTAGGTTTCTTAAGGCTAGAAAGATCATTTCTTTGGATTTCATACTGGTTATAATAGATTGCGGTTTGGCTCTGAATGCCACTAACAGAAATAACAGTCATTATAATGTTGATTTATTGGTTTGCTCTTCCTTTTCCCTCTAACCAGGTTGTAGGGTGCAGACCAGCGGTGCTAACTACACTTGCATTGCTGTATATCCCCACTACCACTCACCGCACCACTTTCTCATCACCCCAACCTGAAACCGTGTCCATTAAACACAAACCTCACCTCAGCCTCCTAGTCCCGCCCACTGCTGTTGTGCTTCCTGTCTGTGACCTAGGCTGCTCCAGGTACCTCTTCTAGGCAGAATCACCCAGTGCTCACCCTTCTTTCTAGTTCACTTTGCCTACAAAAAATGTTTTCATGGCACATTCAGGTGGTACCTTGGGTCTGAATGCCCTTCCCTTCAAAGGCTGGACATTGCCCTATTATATGGCTATTCCAATCCAATCTCCCATCAATGCATCAGCGTAGCTTGGTTTAATTTGATAGCCCAGGAGTCGCGGGCTCAACCTCCTCACATGATTAATCAATACACAGGTATCTGTTAGCAGAGAAAAGAATAAACCCATTCTTTTTCAATCACAACCTGCCGAAGTTACATCTCAACTGACACCACGAATGAAGTTCCATCTGTCACTTCAGGAAGGGTCACCCATGACCAAAACAGGCCCAACGGCTTACAGGGCAGTGGTTGGCCAGAAGCTCAGCAAGGTCAAGTGTCTTGCCCAGCATGAGGCTTGGTGGGCAAAGAGAAAGTGCTGGTATCTCCCCAAGGAAGGATTAGCTCATCGGCATGGCCTTTCACACCACCAAATTGTTGGGTTAGGCAAGGACTAGCGGTGTAAGGGGTCAAATCGCAACAATTCTCCTCAAATGACCCAGTAGGGGAAATGTCACATACACTCAAAGTGTGTCACCAATCACTGAGTGACAGGTGGACTTAGCAGCCCCTCTGTGTCTAGAGCTAGGCTAGGTGCTAGGGGCTGGTACAAGAGGAAGTGTGGCTCCTGTCCTTGAAGAGCTTCCCAGACTCTGTTCATGTCCAGATCAGCTAGGGTGGGCGGTTGAATCTGCCTAACTCTGAGAAGCAGAGGTACAAAGTCCACAATGGGGTCATGCCCCTACCACAGTCTCCAACTCAACTTTTGTTAAGGAAAAAAACTAATTTTTTTTCTGCCATTGTGTTGGTTCTGAACATCAGGAAGAGAAGAAATAAGTATAATTCTTGCCCCTTTGAAACAAATAGCTATGACAAACAGCACCCAAACACATCTTAATGCTCTAAATAAAGTTTTCTTTTCACGTCACAAAATCCAGCGATGTTGTTCCTGGGCAAGAGGCTCTGTGTGCAACGGCGACTGGAGCCTCCGTCACAGATAACCTGGAATCACCCACCCAAAAGAGGGGAGGCCTGCAAGTTTGCGTTATGGAACATTTTATGTTATTTAAACAGCCAGGCCTGGAAATGTCAGAGGTCACTTTTCACATGTCCTCTGGACAAAGCCAAGTGACAGCACCTGGTAGGTACACGGAAAGGTGGAAAATGTGGCCTGCTCATGTTTCCAGAGAGGAAAAGATGGCGGGGTGGTGAGGAGCTTTAGCATTTGTCACCAGGTCCATCGCTATCTAATCCCTTCGTCATGACGATAATCACTAAGAACAGAAGCATGGAGCCAAGTTGCTCAAAGCAGTAGCCATTTAGCAACAGAACTAGGAAGAAATGGGGCCTCACAGACATGAAATAGAGGCGCCAGGGAGAGAGGAGGGACATGAAGTCAGAGAAGACCCCTTGCAGAGGTAAGATGTCCACTCTGAATCATGGGTGGTGAGGGCCCTATCATTTGAACAGGGCCAAGTGGGGCTGATTACTTTGTAGGCTCAGGGTCCTCTGCCAGACAAGTGGACTCAGGTGACAATTCCCACACTTTCTCTCTCCAGGGCCCTTTCATAATTTTTCCCTTTGGACTCCATGTTTTGAAAGATGTCTAACAAACAAACTGTACTTATTGAGTAATAACAAATATATTTCCCCACTTCTTATTCATCAAGGTTTAATGCATATGTGTGTGTGTGTGTGTGTGTGTGTGTGTGTGTGTGTGTGTGTGTGTGTTTCCAGGGCTGTCATCTGCCACTCACCACCAGCAATGCTGAGGATGTCACCAACAGCCAATCTAAGCTTCTGACCAGCACTGGACTCACTCACCTGTGGCTTAATGCAAGCCAAAGCAAAGCAAATAAGAGTTTAGTTCACCTAAGGTGTCCTGGCGTAGGTAAACTGACACTTAAAAAAAAAAGTATGCAAGAGCCCGCCGTACTACGGTTTCAAAATAAATCCTGAGGGGATTTGACTGACCTTGGGAGATAAAAAAGTTACATGTTTTGTTATACAAGTCATGCTTTAACTTGCCCTTAACCACCCAGCAGAAAAGTTTACACAAGGCATAAAACGTAAAGCTAGATTAGTATGCTGAGCTGTAAAAGGCTAAATCAACAGCTTCCAGCATTGCCAGTTCTGTCATTAATCCATTGTGATTATGGAATACTGGACTATGTACACAACTACTTTCTCTTAGTTCAATGAGAAGAGATTTTTTATATCAACATTGATTGGAAAAATTATCATGTCTACACCCTGTGCTCTGTATAACTACTACAAGGACAACAATACGCATTGCATCAATTATTGGGAGTGTACTACTATCGTGTTTTTGAAAATAAAATAAAAAAGAACCCACCATACTGTTGAGGACTCTGGTCAGCTTGACTAGCTCCAAGATGCTTCTCAAAGTTCCAACACGTGGAACCCTTCCCAGGCTGCTGCATTCCAAACCCTTCATCGCCTTCCTGACAGACAGTTGAAGGTGTGTTTTGGTCCCACACTGACAAGTAGGTTTGTTAAGGACAGGGATCTTATCTTTGTATTATGTAGCCCAGTGCCAGGTGGCTGCTCAATAATGATCCATGAACACTAAAAACCTATGAATGCACATGAACAAGCCCATTTTAAAGTCAGGCTTGTGGACCATAAGGAAAAAGAAATAAAAGATCCCTCTGAACTAGAGCTGTCCTGGAAGGCAGCTCCTTCTCCTCCTCCTTTGATAAATGCTTGGTGGATTGACAGCATCACTCTCGGGCATCAGCTTCTTTCTCTAACCCCACCTCTGCCTTTGAACCCTTCCTCCCCCTCTTGCTGCCAAAGCCGAGACCACAGAACCTCTCGCTCATACCTGGGCATGGCATATACTCTCAGGACTGCCCAAGACAGGACATAATTAGTAACACACATGCCTGGAATCATATCAGCACTGGGGGACTCATGAAATTCCTAGTGAGGAGTCAAAAGCAGCTTTCCAGCTATCTGTCCCCAAACTAGTGTTGATGTACTTATTCCATATGCTTGTTCTTCTTGTCTCCCCGTGTTCCACTCAAGCAGGGTGAGTGTAAGTCGGTGGCCTCTGTTGGGCTCAGATTCTCAGCAGCAGAGAGGGGTTTGGCTCCCTCCTTCCGTGCTCCCCTGGGCCCGGGGTCCCTGTGCAGGAAGACACTAGAAAGGTAGGGCCACTGAGGACATCTTCGCTCTCTGGCTGTTCCTGTCCTGCCAAAGGCCCACTCTGTGCTGAAAACACTCATGAGCCTGAATAGCTTATTTCTCTCTCCCCATTAGGCTGTAAGAAGATGTTATGTCTGTCTTGCTACTGCTGAATCTCTGCGTCTAGCACAGAGCTGGAGACACCAGTGCTGTTCCCCATGTGTTTGACAAGTGAATGCACGATTGAATGATTAAATAAACCCTGTGCAGTCCACTGCAGGGCCGTTTAGATGCCTGTCATCTCCCCACTATGTTTCAGGGAGGCAGAATGCACTGGGGTTGATGATTCCCTGAAAGTGAGAAAGGCCAGGTTGTGTGGTCCCCGAAGGACCTTGGGTTCTTGACCTTGGTGGCCACCTGACCTTGACCCCGAAAATGTTTTCCTCTATACAAATGAAGAAGGCAAAGTTGAATGTCTGCACATTCCACCCTCCAGAGCCGCAGGGCCCCCCGGCAACCCTTCTCAGGCACTAGGGGGAAGCTGGCAGGGGCAGCTCAGGCTGGGCTTCCCTCTACCCTGATGCTCTGCTTATAGCTGTGAACTCTCCTCTGGAACTCGAGCCCTGGGATCTTGACCACAGGTCTGTGCTGTGCTATAAAGTAAAGAATCAGATAAAATCGGAGGTAGCACCGGCATCTCCAGGGGTAACATGAGACACGCAGTGCTAATAGAACAAACCTGCACGCATAGTTACCAGCAGGTTCCAGGTGAGAATACAGAAAGGCTTCTGGGAAGAGGCGACGTGGATGGTAAGTCAGAGGCAAAAGGTAGGAGCACCCTGGAAACGAGGCGGGATGGCCAGTGCAGGCAGAGGGAGCCAGGATGGGACCCAGGAGGCTCAGCGAAATGCAAGGAAACTGTCAAAGGCCACTGCCTCTGGGAGGTAGAATGGGACACATCCCTTTTCCTTCATCCATCCTTGGTGTTTAAAATATTCAGGCTTATCCACCGACAAAGCAGGCTCTAGTTATAATTTAGTAGAATCCGGGCACAAAGTCTATTCATGAACCTATTCAATCGATGGTGCAAAAGTGTCCTTTTGATGTAAGGCTTGGATCCTAAGGGTTGGCATAACCTCAAGGAAAGGTGAGACACGATCCTACCTTCTGGAAGCTCATCATCAGACAAAAATACAGTCACACAAATGTGTACAATAGAAAAAAAAAAAAAAGAAACAGTGCCGTCCCTGAGAAAAAGCCCCACAATTCGTGGGGCTATGGATGAGGGTCCCCAGCACAGACAATAGGGGTGGAGAGGGTGTCCTGGGGAGTGATGCTGTCTGCCGTGTCTCTTGAGGAATGAATAAAAGTTAATCATGGGAAAGAGCTTTTCAGACATTAAGAACAAAAAGTCCCAGGCACTTGGGACAGTAGACAAAGGCAGGTAGTTGAAAATATTAGCAAACATGTACCTTGAATATTTAAGATTTTTAAATGGTCTGGTGGTGAAACATTACATAACTAGGATAAAGGAAAACACGGCCTATCCCAACCAGAGTCAGTCTGGCCAGTGGCTAGGAAGCCAGATATTAGATATGATTCCAGTCCCCACCCCCACTTCCTGTTGTGTTCCTCCACTTCCCTCGGCCTAATTAGCTCCTCCCAAAAAATGAGAAGGCGTGTCCTAGGCTCTTTACAAGGCCCATCGAGGTTCAGACCAGGGTGGCACATGTGCCGTCCTCGTCCCGGTGTCTGCACTGACTACAACCGGGAGAGCCGAGCACGCGGCACCAAGCGCTAGGCTCGCGTGGTCGGGTCTCTCAGCCCATGCCGTCTCAGCTCGCCGTCTTCGGCGTTTTCCATCCGATCTCCTTCTAGCAAGCAGGGGCTTTGCTGCTTCGATGACCTGTGTGCAGCCTCAACCCATGAACAGCTATGGAGCCCGTGGACGGCTGGAACAGGACATAATGTGCAGGGCGCGCCCGTGCATGCACTGGAAAAGAAACTGAAACGACATGTACTGAAGTGCTAACAGGTGTTGCCCCCGGAATGGCAGGATTGTGACACATTCGGCCTTCCCTGGCCACACTCTTTGCTGCCCAGTGTTTCACAAGAACCTGAGCATCTGAACAAGAACAGGAAGAGCACCACAGAAATCCAAGTGCGAAGCAAGGGGAAGGGCGAATACTTGATTTGTGTCACGGTCTATGGCAACAGGTAATTTTCAGAATTTGTTACTGGTCAGTGGGCTGAGACGATCTAGTCACTGTATAATATAGTATTATACAACTTTTCTTTCCTTAATTAAAAATGATGCAGGGCCGGCAAGATGGTTCAGTGGTCTAAAGCACCTGCTTAGGAAGGCTCAGGCAACCGCAGGGACTGCTGTTCGATCCCCGGGACTGCGGTTCAATCCCTGGCACCACATGCTGCACCAGCCCCACCACCAGGGCAGGCTGAGCCAGCCATAAAATAAATAAAGAAACAAACAAACAAACAAACAAGCAAGCAAACAAACAAATAAATAAATAAAATAAAAATAATAAAAATAAAATAAAAATGATGCAGTAGGCTGAGTCGAGCCATCGCTCGTTTGTCCGCTTCTGCCGGCCCCCGATGCAGCCATGCCACCACCAGGGAGCAGCCCAGCCAACGTGGGCATGGGGTGAGCCCAGAGAGGGACACAGAGCCACAAGCTCCTAGGCAGCTGTGTTTCAGATGGAAAGGCCCTGGCCCACACCCATGAGTGACCGATACCAATTCTGTCAGTCCTCCAAAACAGAGCTCCAGGATTTTTTCTGATTATTAGAAAAGTAAATCCACCACTTTCTAAGGGTCATTTGTTCATCAAATATAAGGCACATAAAGATGGGGTCTGGTTTTGAAGACAGCACAGGTGTCACAAGGGCTCTGGCTTTTTGGGTTCAAACGCAGCCCTGCACCCCGGCACATAGCGTTGGATTTCCTCAGGAGATAATGCAACACGTGGTGGTGACCCGTTGATTAAATTCCTACCACCAGTCATATTTTTTTTACAATGATCCCATTTCTTAAAAACTCAACTTGAACCTTTGTCTTTTGGGTATTAGTAAGATATGAAGGGGCAGCATCAGCCCACCACGAAGAAGTCACCCCCCAAGGAGTCTCACACACACCATGTCACCTCCTCTGCCCCCATCTGAACCCATTTGGGGTTGGTCCATTACAACTGAGATCATGAGGCACAGAGAGGTTGGGGGGCTGTGAAAGGCCACGCCGCTCATGGTTGGCAGCCCTGGACTCTAGGCCCGGACCCTGTGTCTGGATCACCCTCTGGGTCTCTTCCTAGCAACGCTCTGACAGACTCCACAGTGAGACAGTTTGGCCCCAAACGCTCTGGCTCTCGCTCTCCTCCCCTGGCTCTGGTCTGAGGACTAAGCCCTAGCAGCCAACAGGCAGGCAGCGCTCCCTGGATGCCAGGCACTGGCCCCAGGACTTCACGTACGTGAATGGATTTTGTTCTCTCAGTAAGCCTACAGAGAGGGCACACTTACTGTCCCCACTTTACCAATGAACGAGCTACAGCCTCTAGTGAGGTGACTGAGCAATAGGTGGCAACGTCAACCTTCTGACTCCAAAGCGGACACCCCTCGGCCAATCCACACTGCATCGTGATCCAGCTGTCCAGGACACAAGCCACCAGTGCTGGAGCAGGATGGCCTCGGGCACACAGGGCCAGGGCCACGTTCACCAGGATATTACACGCTAGTTGTTCTCAGGCCCCATGCAGCCCTACTGGATGCACCCAAAATACTTAGCAGCAAAGTTGGGTTGATTCTTAAAGTCAGGAGACGCCATACTAGAGGCCCTATTTTCTCTTCAATGGGGAGATCCTTCCCCGGGTGCTGGTACACTCAGCTGCGACCTTCCCAGGAGCTGCAGCGCAGCAGCCACCCGGCCCAACCCCCCATCTCTGCAGGCCCTGTCCCCCCACACGGTCCTGTGCACTGACCACAGCTATGTGGCTCAGCCCGGCCTGGACAGACACTGAGTGCATGGGAGCATGTGGCTGGCTTCTCAGCACCATCCTGGCCCCCTGGAGCAAAGCCTGGCCACCCTTCCACCCCTTTGAGTCACCCATGGAGCTGTGCAGGAACCTGCGGTGGGGAGTAGGAATCCCCGAGAGTGGCCTTGGACATCAGGAAGCTGCAGAACTATGATTCCAACATGCAGGCTGGGCGCGTGAAGGGCCAGGCTCTGGTGTAGGCATCGTCAAGAGGCAGTGTCCATGGGAGACTGCGTTGGCCCTCTGCCTTCCTGACTACTTCCTGGGGGAGCTGACACTCTGTGGCTGGGACCTACAGATTAGGTAAAGGGCCAAGACAGCTGCCCATCATCACACGCTCTTCCCTGACCACCATAGTCGGCAACCAAGGCCAGAGAGGGGCAGCAACCAGCGCAATGTCACTCAGACCCAAGCACACCTCGAGGGGGCGCTGTGTGCACCCCTAACCCCACACTATGGGAGGCTGAGGCAGTGCAATAACTTAGTGGGACTGCTCCAAAGTGGGAGAAATAAAAAAACAATTTTAAAGGGCTAGGATAGAGTTTAGTGTAAAGGCCCTGGGTTCAATTCCCAGTACTGAATGGAAAGAGAAGAAGAGGCAGAGGCCTGGGTCCCTCTCCTACCCCTGGTGTGCCTCCCCTGGTGGCTGCTGCCGATGCGGTATCCCCAGCACCCCTCTGGGAGGACGAGTAAGGGTGCCACGCTTCACGGAGGGCATCCCCAATGGACTTCGATGTGGAGCTAGGTGGCGGGTGGCAGGTGGCAGGTGGTAGCCCTCCAGAGCTGGGCTCAGACAGTGAGAGAGCGCCAGGGGTGCTGAGCTGCGGCTGATGGGTTGGAGAGGAACACAGAAAGGCCGCGGCTAGAGACGCCCAGCCAGCCCCCTACACACACACACACACACACACACACACACACACACACACGCACATATGCACACACACGAGGACACTCCACTGTTCTGAGTCACAGCCTGTGAGCTCAACCCAGCCGCTGCTGAAGGGTGAGTCACAGGGTGTGTAGTGACTGAGCTTCGCCCTGGCCAAATATGGGCTCTGCTCTGCTCCTGCCCTGCTGGCTGCAGCCCCGGCCATGGCAGCAAAGGCTGCGTCTGCTCGGCATGACAGCCAGGCCCCTGAGGAACAGGGCAGCTAGGCCCCGGGAGAGGGCAGCCGCTCTGCTCGCAGCTCGTCACCTGCTGCCAGGGTGCACAGCTGCTCTGCTCAGCCTGGACAGCGGGACCACAGCAGCACTGTGCAGATGGAGCTTCGGTCCTAACGGGATCCCATGTTGCCATGAGCACCCCAGCTCCGTAAGAAGAAACATCTCGGAGCTGGGGAGATAGCTCCATGGCACAAGTGCCTGCGTGGCAAGTGCAAGGTTGTGAGTTTGAACAGCAGATCCACAGAAGGAGGAGGAAAAGGAGGAGGGGGAGGAGGAGGAGAGGAAGGGGGAGGAGAAGGAGGGGGAGGAGGGAGAG
>PVKN010018787.1:0-16683 GCA_004027915.1 Capromys pilorides | reverse complement strand
GGGGGGGGAATGTACAGAGTGTTCAGGGTCTAACTACTAAAACGGACTCATAGTGATCCCTTATTTACAGCCTCCCAAGAGCTGGGATTACAGGCATGTGCCACCATGCCCAGCCTCAATTGCCATCTCAGCATGCCCCGGGGCAGAGCTGGCACAGCTGGCCTGGGGATCGAACCCCTGGCCCTTGCACCTGCTTGCAGGCATTTTAATCTGCTGAGCTATTTGTCTGGCCCTTGCCCATACATTTTCCACATACTACACATTGGTTTTATTACGATGTTTCCTATAACTGCCAGTATTGAATACATCCCTGTCTGTACTGACGAGTTTCCAGTTTATCTGAGCCTGTCCTTGTTTTGCATTGAAAGCTTTATTCCAGGAAGTACCCTATACCTTTCTTCTGCCACTCTCTGCAGATCTAACCTTTCTGCCATAACATCTGCCTTCAGATACATTGAAAACACTACTGGTAAAAAGGGAAAATGTTTTTGTCCAAAAGTATATGATTTCCAATACATACAGCTTTGAGGAAATGGCTTCTAGCAAGGACTCTGGGTGCCGAACTCCGTTCCCCGACACCCTAGCACAGGACAAACATCAACAACAAGGGCGCACACTTGCTCAGAGGTATGTGCTTGTACACCAGGAAGGCTGAGGAGTGAGGCTTTTGCCTTTCACCAAGAAAGCAAGAGTAGCAAGATACATTCAAGCTGAGGTAAGAAAGGACAATAAATTTAGTCTTGAATGATGTGACTTTGAGCTGCTTTTGGGAGAGTCAAACAGATAATCAGCCAGAGGTCCAAATACAAGGCTCTGGGGCTGAGATGACAGATTAGGCTGGAAGACTGGTCTAAGGGCTGTGGATTTCAAGTTTCAGGATGAAATGCATGGAAGTTGAGTGACGAGCAAGAAGACCTGGGGAGAATGAGTGAGAAAGCAGAGACAGAAGATGGACGTCTTTCCTGGTCCCTTGAATACCTTCTTAACCTGCCTGAGCCTGGACCGCACCAAGCAGGTTTCCTGTGTATCCACCTTGAAGACTTCTACTGCTTATTTTTCTAGGAGGAGCTCTTCCAAACCACTCCTTGGCTTCCAGTTTTCCTCAGGTCTCCAAGGCACCCTCTCTGTAAGCAAGGTCACATTCTTTTCCTGAAAGTCTAAGATCATTAAAATTCTTAGTTCAGCAATTTGTCCTCCCTTCTTTTATGTCTTTCTTTCTTTCAATGAATATTTACAAAGCACCAATCATAGCCACTTCTCTTTTTTTTTTAAGCACTAGAGGCTTTTAAAAAAAAAAGCACAGTATTGCTACAACATGTACTTAAAAGTTATATTTAAGAGAAATGAGTCAACATGATATTTTCTGTAATTATTTTTAAATTTTACTTTCTGAAGAAAACAGTCATGTCTAAGAGAGATCTGCCTCTGAGAGATGGCCAGCGTCTCCTGGACAGAGACTGACATGTCCTGGAGGCCATGGGCAGCAGTGAACACATAGCTGGGGTGGATCAGGGACCCTCCCCTCACCCCCACAGAAGCAGCTCCCTGGGGCCCGGCTCAGCTATAGTAAGGATGCCACTAAGGGCCATAGGAAAATGCTAAGGCTCTCCCATGTGCCACATCGTGGAGGAATCGTAAGGATGCCACACTCAGGAAGAGAGGCCAGACACAGAGGACACACAGTGTGGAAGAGGAAAGGTCCAGGATAGAGGGCTCTAGAGATAGGAAGTGGCCTCACGGGTGCCAGGACTGGGGAAAGGACAGGCGACTGCTATGGGGTGGGTTGGCTTCCTGTGCTAATGGAATGTTCTGAGATCAAAATGGCCACCGCTCCCACTCTCTCAGGTGCATGATCTATCTAGATTGGCACTCAAGGCTTAGAGGCGAGAGGAACAGGGGAGCCTGAGGCCAGGTGGGATCTGACAGAGACAGGTGCCCTGGGTGGGGGCTGTCACCAGGGCTGGCCACCTGGGGCCTCTGTGGATCAGGCTGGAGAGGGAAAGTGGGGCTGTACGCCATGGACTTGGCCTCTTCCTGCTCTAGGTGTGAGTGCAATAGTGCACAGCCACAGGGACTGGGGAAACTGAGGCCAGGAGCCCCATGGGACCTGTCCATCTCTTTTTATGCTGTATTTGGGATGGGGTCAATTGTTTGAGTCAAGCTCTCTAGGCTGGCCTCAAAGTCATTGTCATCCCCCTGCCTCAGCTTTCTGAGTGCTAGGATGCCAGCTGGTACACTCCAGGCCTGGCTGCATGTCCCTGCCTTTGTTTCCTTCTGTTTCTTTCTTATCTATCTAAATCAGGCAAATCCAAAGTGGCAGGAAAGGGGCTGGGGAGACAGCTCCGTGGCAGAAGTGCCTGCCTGGCAAGTGCAAGGTCGTGAGTTTGAACCCCGGTCCACAAAAACAAACAAGAAAAAAAAAAGTGGCAGGAAGGTGACTTGGGGTACCTTGAGCTGGAGGAAGGAAATGGGTTTTATTTTGGAGGATGAGGCTGTTCTGGAACTAGAGGGGGTGACAGGTGCATTGTATTGTGAATATTATTTTTGGAAGGGATCTCTTTGAGACAGGGTCTCAGTAAGCAGTTCAGGATGGCCTGGAGCTCACTTTGCAGCCCAGGCTGGCCTCAGATTCACAACAATCCTCCTGCCTCAGTCTCCCAAGTTCTGGGATTACAGGTGTGTGCCACCATGCCACCCAGCACTGTGACTATTCTAAGATCCACTAAATAGTGTTTTTAAAAATAACTGCTAGGGATATAGCTCATTGGCACAGTGCCTGCCTGGCAAGTGCAAAGTCCTGAGTTCTCTTCCTGGTTATTACAAAAAAAAAAGTATGACTTCAAAAAAAATAAAAAGTGTATCCTATCCCCTCTCATCCTTGGCGCTGTCTACAGAGAAGGCAGCCATCTCCTACTCAACACCATGGCGACCCTCAGATGCCTCATGAAGCCCAAGATGGTCAAAAAGTGGACTAAGAAGTCATCTGGCACCAGTCAGACCCACACATCAAAATTAAGCGCAATTGGCAGAAACTCTCAGGCATGGACAAGGGTGCAGAGAAGGAAAGGCCAGATCTTGATGCCCAACACGGGTGTGGAAGCAACAGCAAGAGAAGGCAGCTGCTGGTGCTGCCCCGCGGCTTCCGGAAGGAGCGGGTGGTGTTGCTGCTGTGTTGTAGAGACCGCTCACAGCGTCTCCTCTAAGGACCGTAAGCCATTGTGGAAGGGCGGCCTGGCTGGCCGTGTGAGTCACCAGGCCTGAAGCCAGGCTGTGCGGCCATAGAAACGAACGACTAGATGGCCCATGCGCCTGTGTATTTGTGCTTCAATAAGCCACAAACACAGAAAGAGAGAGAGAAACAGACAGAGATAGAAAGAAAGAAAGGAAGGAAGGAGGGAAAGAAGGAAGGAAGGAAGGAAGGAAGGAAGGAAGGAAGGAAGGAAGGAAGGAAGGAAGGAAAGAAGGAAAGAAAGAAAGAAAGAAAGAAAGAAAGAAAGAAAGAAAGAAAGAAAGAAAGAAAGAAAGAAAAGAAAAGAAAGGAGGCTGGGGATATAACTCAGGGGCACACAAGTGCCTGTTTGGCAAGTGCAAAGTCCTGAGTTCCATCTCCGGCTCCAAAAAAAAAAAAAAAAAGACAGACAGACCGACCTTGAAGCCCGCCAGATAGTTCAGTAGACTAAAGCACCTGCTCAGAAAGGCGTAGGAATGGGGATTCGATCCCCAGCATGCCGTGCAGGCCCTGCCCCCAGGGCGCACTGAGATGGCCCTTGAAACTGGGGTGGTAGCACACTCCTGTAATCCCAGCCCTTGGAAGGCTGAAAACAGGAGGATTACTACTAGTCTGATCTGTGTAGTGAGACTCTGTTGACCCTGTACTAAATATATTGAAAGAAAGACCTGGAGAGAGAGAGAGAGAGGAGAGAGAGAGAGAGAGAGAGAGAGAGAGAGAGAGAGAGAGAGAGAGAGAGAGAGAGAGAAGAGAAGAGAAGAGAAGAGAAGAGAAGAGAAGAGAAGAGAAGAGAAGAGAAGAGTGCCCAAGCTGTTGCAGTCTTTTGAACTTACTCTTCTGGAGAGAAGCTGAAGAACCTCATATGCTTTCTGGAAGTGTACACATGCTTTCTGTGATATTAAGCACTGAGTCATAGGATAAACATAGAACATATTGCTGAAGGCACATACAATGGATCTTATAGTAAGATGAAGTCTAAAATTATGCTGATAGGGGCTAGGGAGATAGTTCGTGGTCTAAGCACCTGCCTAGCAAGCACAAGGACCCTGGTTCAATCCCCAGTACAACATGCCATCCCAACCCCCAAAATCAGAGGTGATGGTACACGCCTATAATCCCAGTGCTGGGGAGGCTGAGACAGGAAGGTAACTATGAGTCTGAACTGCATAGCAAGATTTTGTACCAGATAAATAACTTTTAAAAATTAAAATTATACCAATAAAACCATCAGCCCTCACCTCTTTCATCATCCACAAAACAAACCTATATATCCACACTTCCCAATTCAGTAGTTTGAAGCATATTCTCATGGGCTATTGTGTGAGGACACTGAGATTCAGTCCACAAAGCCTCTACAGGTTAATGGGAGTTCACTGAGATAATACAAGAGCATGTGGTTGTCTCTTGTTAGGAACCTAGACTATTTGAATTTTATTAAAATGCCCTCCTTTCTAAAAAGGCAACAAAAATTATTCTTAAATGTTTAATGTTTACTATAGTTAGAATATTAACTTTAAGTCAAATTTATGATGCACTACATTTGTTCTTTTTCTGTTATATAGACTTTATAGTTCATTGAGATTTCTCATATAATCAATGTGTGCAGGATATTTAAGCCGATTTATGACAGAGCATGATTTTATTCTTTAAAATTATTGCAAAGGTTTATAGCTGTTGCATCTTTGCTTTTACAACATATTTTTGTCACCTCTGTGGTTTATTTAATGCTAAGTTCTTGGTAAGGTTTGCAATGCCCAGCGATGACACTGTCCTCATAGGAAAATGTGACTGCTTTATGTGAGAGTTTCCAGGAAAGGGTTGTAGCCAAAGAAAAAAGACTAATTGTGCTTGGAAAAGAACTATTATGTGTGTGCATCGGTGTGTGCACATGCATGTGAGTGCACGTATGTGTGTGCATGTGTTACATATAAAAAAACCTTCCCTATCCAAGATCTATCATCATCACAGACACCCTTTCCCATCACTCAGACTCTGATGGACACCTGAACTCTTTGGAGATGTTTTGTATCCTTCACACAGGTTTAGTGATGGAGAAGAAAAGCCCATCTGGGATTATGCAGATATTTATCACATATCCTAAGGATAAAAATCTATACCGGCCTTCCAACTACCACTTCTCCCATGCTGACAGCAGGAAATCTCAGTAACTTCATGCAGCCCCTGGCTCTGATCATTTGTAGTGAGGAAAAACTAAGTCTGGCTATTGACTCTGAGATGGATTCAGGGAAGACCAGTGGCACAGAACCTACCAGAAAAATTCCCAACTCTAAAGATAAGTAAGAATCTTCACTTTTTACATCTAGAGTAAGACTCTCGATGTCCCTTGATATTCCTGATTCATATAATATCATTTTATTTATAAAGGTTTCTTGGGCCAGCCAGATAGCTCAGCAAACTAAAGTGCCTGCTTAGGCAAGCACAAGGACTGGGACTCAATCCCTGGCATGCTGTGCCAGCCCTGCCCCCAGGGCATGCTGAAACAGGGACTGAGGCTGGGCGTGGTGGCACATGCCTGTAATCTCAGCCCTTTGGAGGCTGAAAATGGGAAGATTAGTACAAGTCCAATCTGTGTAGTGAGACCTGTATACTCTGTGCTAAATATTTTAAAAACAGAATTTTATAAAGATTTCTTCTGCACAAAAATTCAATTCCTCCAAAATGATTATCTAAAATATTGTATTGATTAACATCTACAAGATCACAACAGCAGCAATTTTCAAAAGGAAAGGTACACTTCTCACTCAAGATACAAGGTGGGAAGAATTTCTTATTAGCTTAAACACCAAAGCATTTGCGGCAGCAGAACAAGATGAGGCCACGAGGCTATACAAATTCATTCATAACCCATCCTTCTACATTTTGACTAAAGCAATTCTAGTTTAGCAGCATTTTTTGATGTTCAAGTTACAGCACATGGGGTGGTGGTAGCAACAATTTTTGCGCCAATATGTGTGCCAGGAAGAAAGGGATCAGGAAGACCCTGTCAGACTGAGATATCAGGTACCACAATTCTAACGGCATAATTGTCAGGCTGGCCAACAGTACAGTTAAGGAATGTGGTCACTTACATTATTCAATGAGAATGGCAAGTGTCCAGTCAGTGTATTAGGATTCAGCTGCAGCCAACACAAAGCACTCAGCTAGTTCCAACGAAGTGATTTATTACTAGGCACTAGGTGGCTTCAACCATCGAGAGCTTCCAGGAACAATTCCCTGTGCCCTACCACAAGAGGGAAAGGCCACCTCTATGCAAGATTTGATGAGGGTGGGACACAGCACTCACAGACTGATCTACACCCACCTCTGGCTCTATCCCACCCAACTCTGAACCTCACCACAAGCAGGCCCAACACAGTACACAAAAACCAAACTATGGTTTTTCAAGCAGATTTTTGTTTGCCAGTAACTGCAGCACAGGAGGTTAGGAAAATGTTAAGATCACAGATAAAGAGGTTGACTCTAGGAATTTAAATAAGCAAAGAAGCAAGAGACAGTAAGCAATATAAAGAGGAGGCGAGAAAGAAGGAAGCCTGATTCTTTTCTTTAATCCAAAGAGATGGACTGAACAAAGGGGAAGAAAGTCAAAGAGATACCTCAGGTGAAGGCAGAATCACAGCCCAATGTTGTTTATTGGCTTGTGTATCTAAATGCCATCTAGGAGCTTCCTGGTAAGAGACTCCATCAATCCTCTAAAGATCCAAAGCTTCTGTTGGGGACATTGGATAGAAAAGGATGATTTGAGCTAAGGTCCAAGGCACATACTAAAATTAAGCATAGCATTTTGTTTAACCCTTTACAGCCCTTCTTGTGGGGCAACCTGCTATGGTATTCAGGGTGCAGCCAAGGCTTGGTAGGTAACAAATATGTCACCGAAGGGGAGAGTAGAACAAAGTTGCTGCTCATCTGTGAAGCAATCAGCTTCTCCTCTCTGCAGGATTGGCTACAGCTGTCACTGCCTGGGGCTTCCCTCAGCCATGTTTTGCCCACTGGACATGGAAAGGAAGCTGTCAGTCCCCAGACTGCAGAAAGTAGAAACTAGAAAGGCCTTCCTCATGAGCATATAGACCTGGCATTTATGGGTCACATCAAAAAGCCCTCTCAAAAAGACCTCCTCAATCTGAGTTTAGACAGATAGACCACTGGTATCACTGTACCTGCTGTACTCTGAGGCCAGTCCCACTTACCCTCTCAGGAACCTGTCCGAATGATGAGTAGAAAGCAATGCTGTTGTTATGCAATGCATCTATATATTTTATTTGCTCACAACAAAAAAGTGCGGAGTTAAGCAGGAAAAATATAAAGATTTCCATTTAAGGATGTGGAAACTGGAATTCAAGGAAAATGATGACATTCCCAAGGTTACTCCCAGACAAGACACCAAGTCCAAGTTCAGAACCAGAAGATCCTCAAGGTGTTACTCTGAGCCAGATCGCAGGGACAAATGGAAAGTATTCAAGACCTACTGCTGAATTTGGGATACGTCCTCAGAAGTCAGAGAGCTAAGCTGCCTCAAGAAAAACTGAAATGATTGCTTCCACAGAAGGATACCTAAGGCACACCAACATTTTTTGGACCACATTGGGGAAAATAATTTTACATAATTCTGAAAAAAAAGTTAGAACTGAATTAGAAAGAGTGGGCAAAATGAAGGGAGGCATCTACTGCTCGTTTTCAAGTCTTTTCAAGGTTCATACCCTAATAGTATCTGACTTCAGGTCTCCTGCAGCTCCATACAAGGTACAAGACACACGGCTTTCTATTCACTGCTAATTTTTCTTTCTATACTTTCTTAAGGTAATTGAAGATATCGTCATTGAAGACGGACATAATAGAGTGGGCACAATAAGAAACCTATTGCCCTCCGTCCCACCACAGTCAGTTAACCTTTGTATATCCAAGGAGCTAGAAGCCCACCCAAGCAAAAGAAATATTTAGAAAGTGGAAATAGCGTAGAAATACACAATTTCAGCCTTTCACTAGCACTCGACTGTAAGGAACGAAATGTTTTGCTTTCCCACTCAAAATCTGCCTCATAACTGACTGGCAGCACTGACTGAGTGCACGTTTTATGCCAGGCCCTGCTGTTAAGCCCTTGACACGCATTTGACTTAACAACCCCCCTGGGAAATAAGTACTATTCCCATTCTACAGAAGAGGAAATGAGGACCAGTGAGATTGAGGCACTGTGTACAAAATTTAATGTGCATACAAATGATTTGAGGATATTGTTAAAATACAAATGTTAATTCAGTAGGTCTAACGGGACCAGGATCTGGGACGTCAAACTCCCTCGTGATGATTATCCAAACACCACCCTTTTAGGAGCAAGAAGTTAAGAACTTGCCTGAAGTAAAATAACTGGGACAGTGGAGGCTAAATTCAGTCTTCAGGTCAACTTCACCAAGTCAGTGGTTCTCAAAGAGAGTTCCTTCACCAAAGGCAACAGCACCAGTAGCCTCCGGAAACCTGGGAGAAATGCACATTCTAGGACCTTGCCCCAGACCCGGACCAATCTGTGTTCTGATAAGCCTTCCAGAAATTTCTGAAGTGCAATTAAGTTTGTACTACTGCCCTACACCATGCCTCCTTAGTTTTTACAGCACTATTTATTTGTTAAGTTTTCCTCCCATTTTACATAGGAGTCTCAGGATGTCTTTGGAGTTTTGACATATTACAACACCTCTGAGCTAATTACTATCATGCAAAATGTAGTTTCTTCAGACAAGGCTGAAACAATATTACCCCGTGACTAAAAACACATCGCTTTCATCTTCTCTCAGAGAAGAATGACACCACAGTTTATACAGTCAATAAGATGGAATGTAAAGGAAGAACTGAACTGGCTTTCCAAATCAAATTGTTTATATGCTCTGGGGTGATAAAGTATAACTGAGCTGCTGCTGCAGGCTTGTGCTTTATACCTAGGAAATGATCATTCTCTTAGGCCCCAGCACAGAGCAGATTTCAATGAAGGAATGGAAATGTTTCCCCAGAAAATTCCCCAGCGCAGCAGCAACAGTGAAGCACTCATTTCCTTTTCACATTCAGACCCAGAGAACCCCAGCCCTTCCCCTAAGCAGACCTCTGTGGCTGCCAGAACAGTGTGTGTGTGTGTGTGTGTGTGTGTGTGTGTGGGCGCGCGCACACGCGCACACGCTTGTGTACAACCCTAAATGGAGACTAAATGCAAGTCGAAATCTGGAAGAAGAGACAAGCACGGTAATATTTTTCTACTTCTTGGGCCAAAAATAACAGTGTCCTGTTCTATTCGCTTTCCAGTCTCCCTAGCCTCCTCTGGTCCTCTCTTCATCTGACCCAATACTTTCATCCTCGCCAAAGCGCCTACCTCATACCCACTCTGGCCAGACTCCAGTCAAGATATTTCATAAGTTGAAAGTGTGATAGGCTCTTGATGACAGCACATATTTTCTTGCATCTGCACTAAATTCAAACCATTCTTTGCAGCCGTATTAGACATGAGCAAAGTCGCTTGTAGCCAGTAGGTGTCCTTTGATTGTATTTTTAGAATAGCCTATGAATAAAATAGAGTTAGATTAACCCAAAAAAGCCAGTAACTATACATGACAGTTCGAATATATCAGGAGAATTCCAACATTTTATCTGGAGATTAGTCTCTCTCAATAGCACTGAAAGTTATGTGTTATATTCAGAATCCTGATTTCCAATAATCTAAAAGAGTTGATCTGGGTGTTGAAAGGTTTTAGAAAGCAACACAAAATCACAGTAATGTTCAGAGTGAATGAACAACCTTGTATGCATAAGTACACACACACACACACACATACACGCACACACACACATAAGCACATACGCATACAAACATATGCACAAAAGACCATGAAAAGAGGCTTCCATGGAAGCAAAACCAACTTCACAGTCTTATTCCAGCAGCCTTTCTCCCTAAATTCCATCCAGTTCTCAAAGGCCCAAACTTCCTCCACTGTTATCTTTAGATATTTAATTCATTTGCACCCATGTCCCCAGAACTCTTATTCCTTCACTTCCATCTGAGCACAGCCCCAGAGAATCAAATACATATTCACACTCTCAGAAGCTGGCGATCTTACCATATTTAACAAGAAGCAACTCTGACAGTAATTGGAGTTTCATATCAAGGTAAATAAATGGCAAGATCATAAAAACATACTCCAGTGGCCCTGCACATCCTGAAGATGCTAACATCAGAGAGCAAATTTAACATAAGGTCTCGGTGGAGATGAATTTTCTATAAACAAACAATGTGAAGAAAGCTTCGCTTTTGTCATGTGTTATTCCCATTGAAGAAAAGATGAATATTCCCTTTCAAATGTTTGATACCACAAGTTGCCCCTTCATTTATTTAATAGGAGGTATTTTACTTCCTTGTCGTGTGGACCTGGTTACCATCATATCCTGGCCACCAGTGAGTGAGAAGTCTTACCCAGAAGTGGCTCTTTATGCAAATCACTCAAATTATTAAATGTGAATCCATTTAAAGGTGGTTTAATCTCATTACCCATGCTGGATGAAGGTCCTATGTTCCAGGACTAGGAAGTTCTCTCTGGAGTAGGGCTTCTCAACTTCAGTACCACTGATATTTAAAGTTGGTTGATATTTTTGTTATTGATGGGGACTTTGGAAGGAAGTGTAGTAGGCCCACAAAGGCATCTGTGTCACAAGACCTGGAAAACCTTTAAATACCTTGCATTACATTATACAATTCTTTATACTACATTACAGTAAATTCAGCTTACAGGTGGAACTGTTTGCTAATTAGCTGATCCAAAAGTGGTAGATTATCCTAGATTATCTGGGTGGGTTCGATATAATCACAAGGACTGTTGATGTGAAAGGAGAAAGAACGGTTGGTCAGAAAAGTGTGATGGTAGAAGAGATGAGAGACCCTCAAACTGTAAAAGAAGCTTGACTCACACTTCTGGTTTTGAATATAGAAAAGGGGCCACCAGTCAAGGAATGCAGTCAGTCTCTAGAAGCTGGCTGGGGCCAGTGAATGAGTTCTCCTCCAAGTTCCCAAAGAAAGGCAGCCTAATGACACCTTGGTCTGAGTTCTGTGAACCCAGGTGAATTCCTAACAAATAGTCATACAAGGTAATAAATCTATGTCATTTTCAAGTTACTGTATTGGTAAGGGCTCCCTAGAGGAACAGAATCAACATAATATACATGTATAATTATACAAGGGATTTCTTAGGCTTGCAGAACCAAATAGGGAGAAGCCCTAGTTGCTGTCAGCAGAAACAAAGGTGGATGAATCCAACCTGGCTGTCTGCACACAGGGAGAACCAAAGGATACAGCGGTCCAAGTGAAGACCTGAAAATTAACTGGAGGGTCACTACTGTGACTCTATGTTATAAAGCTACAGTCAGCATCAAAACAGCTAGCCTAGTAGCTGATGCCACACACATCTGGGATCAGTCTTTCCTCCTCAGTTTCTGGGGATAGGTGCCAATTATCCACAGACAGACAGGGCTTCACTAATCTGGTAGGTAGTTCTTATACCAGTCAAGTTGACATATCACAGTTAAGGATCACAGCTACTAGCTCAGTGGATTAAAGCACCTGCAAGCAGGTATAGGGGCCAGGGATTCGATCCCCAGGACTGCCATGCAGACCCTGCCCCCAGGGTGCACTGAGACTGCAATTGAGACTGGGCATGGTGGTGCACACCTGTAATTCCAGCTCTTGGGAAGCTGTAAACAGGCGGATCACTATGAGTCTGATCTAGTAGAGAGACCTTGAACACCTTATAGACCCTTCCCTAAAATACAAAAAAGATCACAGCTATTGGATTTGTGATAATTTAATATAGCAGTAATTGCTATGGCAACTCTTGGATTAAAAATCTAATATGAGACTATCCTAGGCATTGGACAGTATTTAACAGCATCTATGGGCTGCAACTGTTAGATGACAGTAGCACTCTCCCCGGTATTGATAACCAAAAATGTCCTAGGCAATGTCCAATGTTCCCTACAGGACCAAATCACCCCTGGTGAACCACTGCATTTGGACCACTAGACCTATTTATTCTCACAATCAGATTTTTTTTCTCACTATCAGAACATGCATAGTGAACCTTTAACTTTTAGGTCAACTCATTTCAATATCCCAATATAGTCCCCAAAAAATGCATTTGCATTTTAAAAAAAATATTAAAGAAAAATTAACCATCCCAAAATTCCATGATTTATTTGCACTAGAAAGAAGTGAGCCTCACTCCACAGGAGGCAAGAGATAAATGTGAAATATACAGTTAGGGTCAGATCCATGTGGGGATCAGCTCTTTACCAATAATGAAAAAGTAACAGCAGTCTAAAGCTACTCAGAGGTTAGTATCTATTACTTCATTTAATCTCTAAAACCAGTTAGGGTTTTGTGAACCATAGCTTTAGGGTTTGCAGACACTCTCATCATCATTTAAGAGTTATTATAGTTAAAATCTCAGAAGTTGAAATGAGGTGAACTTCTTTCAGGGACAAAGTATAGAGGCAAGTCTAGGTGTTTTCTGAATATGAAAATGGTGACTGGAGAGTGACGAGGACCCCATACAAGCACCAGAAAGAAGCTCTACCTCTTTCTTTTCTTTTTTTTTCTACCTCTCTTTCTATTCTTACAACCTCTCCATTTGGATAGATATTCATGGCTACTTCTCTTGAAAATATAGACACTGTGAAAAATTTTTGAAAGAAAATTCACCATGAAAACAGGTTAGAATTAAGACCTATTCCCTTCCTCACTTCAAACTCTGTTCCTGTTATGTCTGGATCCACTAGAGCTTTAAAAACATGGTGTGACTGCAACATGCAAGTAAAGTGTACAGTAGAAATCTCCATGTGTTCTGGGATATTGACCAGTCTTTAACTCCATCACTTACATGTGTCTTTGATTACTCATTGTGATTTTTTTAAACACTGAATGGTTAGACAAGCTTGGAACTTGCCCTTGGTCTCACTTACTCTCAGAGCTTACGAAGGGCCCATCAGCCTTCACCAATGCTTGACACCCTCTCTTGTGGCCAAGGGCTCATGCTTGTGTTGGGACCAGCTCTGTCTCTTATTCTCTCAGAGCATGATCCAACTCTCTGGAGCCACCTAACTAAAGCATGATCCTCTGGATAAAATGCAAATACTGGGTGTGGCTAACATTGCCTTGTAGGGATGACAGTTTTGATACTGGGGCTTATTTTATTCATGGGGGGCTCAGAAAGGGGCTACATGGGTGAACTGGAAGAGGTAAAAAAGATAGAACAACCGTCACTATAGCTAGCAACCTTTCCTCTAATCTTCACAGTTCTGCAATATCTGGCTCACTATCATCTTAAACCTAAGAAATCAATGTTAGACCTCTGCCTTTGCAGAGTCCAATGTCAGGAATATTTCTTGTTGCTTTACCTAAATTTCCTTTTCCTCTGCTTTTTAATGTTTTTTATATTACTCCAAGAGGTAATTAGCCTCAGGGTAAGAAAACAGAAATGCAACATCACATAAGAAAATATCATTTGGATTATATTTTACTGATGCTCTGCTAACAGCACCCCACCCCCCAAAAAACTTAACAGTAGTTACTTAAATTGGCTGCATGATGAAGGTGTTTATTACCTTACACTGAGCTAAACAAACAGTGCCAAACCATTTCTACATACTAGGCAGTAATTTTGGAGAATAAAATGCAGTTTCACACTGCATAAATGCACCTAGACTGCTATTGGGATGGCAGGACTCACCAAGCTCCTTCCGGTAGTGGGAAATCCTGCCCGCCATCAGTTTTGTTCAACCACATCAGGAGTAAGTGTTCCATAGTAAGTTCTGCCTTAGGCATGGAAATGGCAGTAAGGAAATGCAGGGCAAGTGGGGCACCAGGCCTCACTAAGAAGCAGAACATCATCAAATCTAGTGCTCACTTCCCAATCTTTTCAGCTCACAGGCCCTGGGTGATTTCACTGTTGTTGCTGTAATCCCTGGGACTACAGGAAAGAGAAAGAGCCCAAGGCAACTCTTCTGTCCCCATTTTAAAAACAGAAGCTGATTCTGTGCTCAGGATGGACTATTCATTATTTGCACTTCTAAAGAAGAAAAGTATTTAAAAGTTAAGGCAGCTATTTAGGAGAGCTTCATTCAGTAAACATGTATTTACAGTAGTACTTCCCATGTGAGACAATGGGCCACGGCAAAGAAGAATTTCTTTACAATACATGAGGCATTACATTCCTTTGTTGAAGTAGGGAGATATTTATACAAGCAACTATAATACAATTCAGAATTAAATGTTTGCTATAGGAGAGGTATGACCAAATGCTTCCATGCCATCCACAATGGAAAAGGGACTGGGAAAGATTTCAGAAAAACCAGAGTATTTGAGCTGAGCTTTTGAGTCTGATGAGGACAGTAACAGATGGGGAGGACATGGGAGAGCACCCCAAGCTGGGAGCACAGCTGGGAGCAGAGGCTCAGCAGAAAGGGTGTGCAAAACACATCTGGAGAGCAGACAGTGTTTCCTGTGAACAAGAGGCAAATGCAGCAAAGCAAAATGATGTTTCTTGATGTATATTTCAAGCAACTAAAAGTGCTCACACAGTATGCCAACTCATAGTTTTTGAGTGCCTACTACGCACTTTCTCAGTAGTGACCAGTAAATATATCCCAAAGTAACTCCAATTAAGTCTCACTCTCATATTCTCCTCTCCTATTGAGTTCAGTGAAATATGTGACTTGCTTCTAATCAACAGAATGTCACAAGTAATAAGATATCACTCCCTAGATTTCATTGCATTTTAAATTCAGCAGGCAGTTACTCCTGTGATCATGCTATGCAGTACTCCTAAGACATCATCTTATCAGACAAGAGAGAAGCTCCTTTGCTGGCTTGAGGAAGGAAGTTGCTGTTTATAAGAGGACCATGGAGCAAGGAATTATGGGCAGCCTCTAGGCACCAACAGTAGAATCCAATCAACTGCCAGTGAGGACAGGGAAAATTGGATTCTACCAGTCATCAGAGTACATATAGGCAAATCTTACTGAAGGAGAGCCTCAGATAAGACCACATTCTAGCCAACACTCTGCCTGTAAGTCCTTGGCAGAGGACTTGAATGAGCTGCACCTGGGCACCTGACCCATAATAGCCATGAAAATAACCAAGGGGAAAAGGTGTGGTTAAGCCACTAAATTTCTGCTAATTTGTTATGCTACAGAGAAAACGAATAGATTGGGAACAAAAACATTAAAAAGAGGTGATATTCAAAGCAAAGAGAGCCTCAAGCATCCTAGATCAAATCCCCTGTGGAAGAGCATTATTCATCTTGGCCCAATATTCTTCTTTGCTTTTGACAATTGCAAGCACATTATTAAATGGGTTAATATATGTAAAATGATCAGCAGGGTACCTGAAAGGTCATAAAAAGTCACATGTATTAGCTACTTTTGTTATTGCTGTTGTTCTCAGTATAATTTCTTCTCAAGATGATATCTTCTCAAGGGAAAATAAAATGCCACTCCAAACAACATTTCACATGGGAAATAGTGTCCTTGAGTCCTAAGCTTTTGGGAGCTTTGAAAGCCTGAGAAAAATAATTTACTAACCACCAGTGAGGAACAATACATGCAGTCCTATAGATACAACATTTGCCTACAGGATCAAGAGGCTCTCAGACAAGAACCAATCCCCAAAAAAGAGATAAAGCCTCCAGTGCTGTATGGGGGATAAGAAATTCCCCTGAAGGCTTCAGGGATGGTGTACTGCAGACCTCGAATTTTACCTTCAGTTCTCATACAAAAACTCTGTGACTCTGTTATTTGGCCAGTGCCAGTTTTAAGTGACACTGGACACTGGTCAAAGGGGTGTTGTTTCTGAGGTAGAGAATGTGTTTAGTCCCAACTCTTTGGGGTGATGGGCAATGCCTCCAATCTCAAGAATATTCAATGACCAGACCAACAATTCCAAGGCCAGATACAGCAAGCTCTCCATAGGCCTCCCATGCAGTCTATAGGCAACATATGGAAGCCAGAAAAGCACTGTGCGCCACGTCCCACAGAAGAAACACTGCTGTGTCTCTTTTTTGGCAGAAATGGCACATGAGAAACTCAGAGCTCAGCCCAATTTCATGAGAGTCCTCAGTCTAGAACACATATTTGCTGTCAGAGTTGCCCGTGCTATACTATGCATCCATGTAATTAATCCACATGTAAATGTAGGCTTCAGAGACTAACTGTTAAGTTTATGAAGACTCAGGGACTTGGGTTCAATCTCTGCATGCCGTGCCCTTCCCACTCCTAGGGCATCCTGAGATGGACTGAGACTGGGCATGGTAGCACATGCCAGTAATCCCAGGGCTTGGGAAACTGAACATAAGAAGATCAACATGAGTCCGATCTGTGTAGTGAGACCATATAGACCCTGTACTAAATACATTTTTTTT
>PVKN010018786.1:0-16687 GCA_004027915.1 Capromys pilorides | reverse complement strand
CAGCCTTGGGCTGTGTGTGGGCTGCTGTAGGGTTTTCCTCTTGAGTCTTCTGACCTAGTACTACTGTATGGTTACTTGTACATTTTTCATTATTAATAAGCATGATTTCTATATTTACTGTGTGTTATAACATTTTGTAGACTATATTGTTTTATACCTTTTGCCATCTTATAGATAAGGAAATTTAGGCTCAGGAAAATTACTTCACCTGTCTGAAGACATAGTAAGCAACAGACTGGGATTTAATCTGCAATATTACCTCATATAAAGCTTAGAAAACTAAAAGACTTTTTAACAGTGCCTACCAGCCTGAGCCAGCCACCATCAATGGCATGATGCCTCCCTTGAGCCCTCAGCAGAGGCTGTGTTTCATCCACTCTCCCCCACCCTCCTTGCTGCTGTGATGAGGTGAGGCCACGCCGAGGTACTCATAGGCCCTTGTGTTTCCCAGGACTGATGAGGAACAATTTTTTTTTTTTTCAGAACTAGGGATCAAACTCAGCACCTTGCATTTACCAGGCAGGCACTTGTGCCCCTGAGCTATCCCCCCCTCCCCCGGCCCCTTGATGAAGAACATTTTTGAGAAACAAATCACAGTTGCCACCTCCTTCCCTGGCTAAGATGTGAGGAGACATCTTAGGGCTCCTGTCACCCCTATAAGTGCCCTGTGTACCCCGGCACTTGTCCTGAGCCACACACAAAGCCTCTCCTGAGCACGAGTGGGAATTGTGTTTTTTAGGCAAAAAGGAAAACCGAAGAGGAAAAGCAGGTACAAGATCCTGGATGCCACTGACCAGGAAAGCCTGGAACTGAAGCCAGCCTCTCGCACAGGTAGGCTAGGAGCTGGCTAGTGACCATGAGCTATCTGTGCTGCAAAAATACTGTGTTCCCTTGTCGGTGAGGACTGGTGACGGCTGAGGGCTGGGGTGACCCTGATGTGCAGGAGCCACGCGGAAGCCACACACAGGCCTGGTGCCTGTGGCTTCCCTCCACAGTGCCATTCCTGCTGTGTCGGGCACCAGGCTGCCTGCAGCCTTTGCCTGCTCCTCACTCAGGTTCTCAAGCTGTCCCTGTGGTGGGGGTTGGGGGTCTTGGCCCTTTAGGCCTAACTAGCCTTTCCTCTCCAGGCATAGTTGAGATCAGAGCCAGGGTCTGCCTGCTTGCCTCCTTTTCAGCCTGCGTCTTCTCCCTCACACCCCTGCCCTTGCTGGGAAGCCCAGGGCAGCTTGCAGGGAAGCTTCCCTGACAGCCGCAGGTGTCCTGGCTCATGTCATGCTCTTTGTGCAAGAAGGGTTTCCTACTGCACAGGCACAGGCCCCAAACCCTCTGTAAATAAAACTATTTTTATAGAAAGTAGTAAATCAGCTTGAAGTTTTATGTTAAGGGGAGGCTGTGGGATAGAGGCAGTCCTGAGATAGGCTCTGCACTCAAGAGTTGCAGCCTGTGGGGAGAAGATGCAGCTACAGAGTAAGTATTCTCTGGGGGGCAGCCTGGGCTCTGCCCCATGCAGCTCCCTGCGAGTACCTTGCTCTGAAATGAGTCCCAGGGTGGGGGAAGGAAGACTGAGAGAAAACTCTACACAGCTGCCTCCACATGGTGGCCAGGCCTGTCCTGTTATTCTGACCATGGCCCCAGCTCCCAATTTAGAATCTGTGATTTATTATTTTCCACCCCTAAAGCTTCAACTTGCGGTCAACACAGCCTTTGGGAGCTTATACCAGCTCGCTTTCTGGGGCCTTCCTTCTTGCTGATCTCTTTCTTTTCTGAACAATTCTGCCGGCTCCTGTCT
Organism: Capromys pilorides; assembly: GCA_004027915.1. NCBI lineage: Eukaryota > Metazoa > Chordata > Mammalia > Rodentia > Capromyidae > Capromys > Capromys pilorides. The sequence goes on along the minus strand of PVKN010018786.1, from coordinate 14,898 downwards.
CTGTCCAACAATTTCTTTGCCACCTCCACCCCACCTCCCAAAGTCACAGTCACAGATATATAAAAGTGATCATGAAAAGTGTACAGGAAGAGAAACGTAGAAGCCAAGCCCAAGCTGCACAGCTGTGAGCCGGCGAGTACAGAGATTGGGCTGTGGGCAGAGGTAGCCAGAGGCCCTGCCACGAGGGGGCAGAGGACCCTCGAGGGAGCAGGGGACTTGCTGTTGTGGTCCCTTCTGAGGGCAGTGAGGAGACCCTATTTGGTGGGGGACGGATTCCCTCCTCTCCCCACCACTGAGCTATATCCTCAGCCCTTTTTATGAGACGGGTCGGTGTGAGTTGCCCAGGCTGGGCTCCAATTTCAGTCTTCTTGCTTCAGCTTCCCTCAGTGTTAGACCCAGGCTTGTGCCATCACATTCAGTTTCCTGCTTTTTTAAGGGGTGAGGGCTAATAAGCCTTTGCCTGATTTTATGAGAAGTGACATTTTGAAGGTGCTAGTTCAGGAAAACTAGCTCTGTGACAACATACAGCCAAGCTCAAGGGGAGAGGTTAACTAGTGAGGTCAGTAAGGAGAGTTCTACAGTGACTCGTAGGGGAGGTAACAGTGACCATTTGCTTGGTGTTAGTGGTACAAGCAAGTCAAGGGACAGGGAACGTCAAGGCTGACTTCCAACTCCCGAGACAGGGAATGAGTGTTGTTAACAGAATCAGGGCATTGGGGTCAGTGACTGAGTGAGAAAAGAGAAATTAGATGCACTCAGCAGAACAGTCTCAACCGGAGTGAGCACTCTTTTTTCTGCTGGTATGGATCAGCACTGTAAATGGTCACAGCCCTGACCTGAAAGGCCCAGGAGCCTAAGATGCATCAGGACTGTGCGTTTGGGGCATCTGTTTGTTGATGACCCAGCTGTTCCTCGGCATCTAAAAGAGTTACAGCAGAATGGTGAGTGTGGCCTGGCTGGGAGGACCAGATGAGGGCAGAGAGCTAATGAGGCCCTAAATATTTAATAGTCCTTATCAAAGCTAACAAGGACAGCTAGGGGAGAAGCAGGCTGGAGAGCCAGAGGGACCTGTGTTGGCAGCAGCAGAGACGCAGAGCCTGGGCCTGGTGGAGATCGAGGTCCCTGGGAGGAAGCTGTGGGCAGAGGAGCTGCAGCACTGAGAGGCCTCTGAGGTGGGAGCAGAAGGACGGAGGTGCTGGCATCAAACAGTGCGGAGCTGGGGAGAGCTGATTTGGGGCCCGGGCACAGAAGACTCCTGGGTGAGAGCCCCTGGGGCTGCTAGCATGAAGCTCACCACAGCCACAGGGTGACACCAGGTGAGAGACAGCTCTTCTCGAGGGTAGCCTGTAACTGAGGAAATGGTGCGGTCTGCTGGCATCTGCTGTGTGTCTGACCAGCCAGAGGGTCCCTGTAACTGTAGGCCAGGAGGGCGACCCAGGGCTACTCTGCGTGAAGTATGAGACTAAAGCAGTTTGGCTTACAGAGGAGGTGCTTGAGAGCATGTGGGGCTGAGGTGAGGTGTGTGCTGGGCCCTGGAGAGAGCAGGCAGGGCAGCCCCGGCAGAGCAGCTCCGAGGTTCTCGGCACCAAGGGCCCCCTCAGCGGACAGTGTCTGTATTCAGCAACTCTGGCTTTGGGTCAGGTTTTGTTTATTTTTCTATTTTTCAAACTTTGTATTAAAGCATACTAGATTAAATCATACAAAACTGCTAAAAGTTCATTTTTGTCCTACAAAGATGGCAGTTCTCTGGTTCCACTTAATGGTACAAAATCCTAACTTAGTGTGATAGGTCTTCACAGGTGAGCACACCGTGGGAAGGACACCACCCTTCTTTGTGCTTCCTAACAGTGTCCCTCCTCTTTCTGATACCTTACAGTAGTTGATATGAATAGAGCCCTGTAGCTCCTTTAACTCAGTGCTCCGTTGAAGAAATTTGTGTTGTTCTATATTAGCAATAGATCATTCACACTGCTGTTGAATTTCCACTGTGTGAATAAATTTATTTGCCATTTATATTGTTAATGGACAGCTGAGGTTTTTTTTTTCTTATGATTGCTGAAAATGTTCTTGTTCATGTCTGTGGTGGACATATGTGTAGACTAGTTAGGGAGAGACTAGGACTGGGGAGTGTGTTGGTGAGCCACAGGGAATGAGTATGTCCAGCTTCCACTGATAGTGTATGGTCTGTCCTGTTATTCTTCATGAGTAAATTCCCCTTGGCTCTTCACTCTGAGTGGAGCTTGTGGTGGGAGGGCCCTGGTTGAGTCTGTGGCTGTAGAGCCAGGGATGGATCTCCCAAGTCTGTCCCTATCCTTCGCAGCTATGGCCCAAAGGGGCTCTGGAAAAGAAGTGGGTATTGCACTGGGAAAGCCCCTAAAGGACATGGGCAGGGCTGGGGCTGACAACTGCAGGCCAAAGGGAGGCCTTTCCTTCAGCCTAGGCCTTACATTGTCCACTGTCTCCACCACACTGGAGGGGTCCGTGCTGCCAGGGCTCTTCTGTAGCCCTACCACTCAGAATGTGACCATGTAGTCATGTCCCAGGGCTGCACTCCTACTGTAAACAAGGCCAAGTAAAACAGCTTGCCTGAGCCCAGGGCCCACGACGTGGACAAAATCACACCTGGCTGAGGTCAGCAGGAGAGTATGGGCCTCAAGTGATGAGCCTAGTAGTTACAGCCTAAAACAGGCTGACCAGGACCCTCCTCTGATGCTTTGCAGTGATAGTTGGTGAGATGAGAGTGGTACCTGGCTCAACAGTTCATTCATTCATTCAGCAGTGTTCACCAGAACACCGCTGGAGTAGGGCCTCCCACCTCACAGTTCCCATCTCTCCACTCCCTTTGATTTCTCTGGAGTATTTTGCAAGTCAGAGGGCATCCACCCTGCTGCTGAGTGGGATCTGCCCTAAAATTATATCATACTTCAGTCAGGCTCTCCTAGCCTCCGCCTCTTTCCTCGAGTGCCCACCCAGAGGGCAGAGTAGACTGCGAGCCATGCAGCCTACAGCTACATGGAGTGAAACTGTATCCTCATGCTGCCTGAACGCAGTGTTCAAGCAGGGCCGAGAGATGTGTGAAGGTTGCTCTTCAACTCTGAGTTCTCTGTGCTTGCCTGCCTCCCACCCCACTCCACCCTGTTCATGAAGTGTTCTGATAAAACAGTCCAGGTCAAAAAGGAAAGAGAACGCCGCTGGTGGCCATCATCAAGGCTCATGGAGCCTAGAGGTGAAGACGCAGCAGCGGAGGCCAGGTGTGATCTCCAGGCCGTGCTTTCTGTGGCTCCTCCTAGTGGACTCTTGAAGCCATCCAGGCCTGGGACCTGGGGGACCTGCACTGGGCTCTCTGTGCCCTACTCTGCAGGCTGGGCAGAAGTACAGCTACAGTTCAGGGCTGCGGAGCTCTGAGTCTGGACACTGGGTTCCTCTGTTTCAGGTATCAGACAGAAAGGCCCCATGCTGAGCGGCAGCCTGATGCACTCTGAGTCGGAACTGGACAGCGACGACGCCATCTTCACGTGGCCAGACCGGGAGAAGGGCAAACTCCTGCATGGTCAGAATGGCTCTGTGCCCAATGGGCAGACCCCGCTGAAGGCCCAGAGTGCACGGGAGGAGATCTTGTAGCTGCCTGCTCCGTTTCCTCAGGGCGGGGTCGGCAGTGCCGGGCTGATTCCCTACCTCCCCGGTCTGTGGGCAGCTGTTCCCCCAGCCTCTGCTGCTCACTCCCCTAAACTGCTGGTACTTGAATCCACACTGTCCTGGGAGCCCCTGAAGGAAGCTGTGAAGGAAGAGGTTTCCTCTTTAACCTGTCCAGAATGTCCCGCCCAAATAGTCTCACCTCAGGGCCTCCTTTTTTGCACCGCCCCCCTCCCAGGGCACAGCCAGCCTCAGGCCTCCTGACTGCCCTGTAGCAGTGCTGCCCAACGCAGTGCACCTCTTGGGGCCTGCAGTGCCTCCCCACACGAACACAGAACCGGTCACTGAACCCAATGCCACCAGCTTGTGGCTGCAAAGGTTCTGGTCCCAGCACGTTCTATCTTCTCATTTCTGGGAGAGAGGGTGCCCTCTGGTGGGGCCAGGAGGAAGTGACGGCGCTGCCCCACTGCTGCTGGCGGTTAGGCAGAGCCCTTGGCCAGCCCCTCACCCTGGAGCCCATCCCACTCCCCAGCACCCATAGGAGGGCTGGCTGTGTCAGGGGCTGCAGCAGCCAGGCTGCACGCAGATGGTCTCGCTGCACGTCCTCGGACCAGCACCTGCTGCTGCCAGGCTCAGGCCACCACCGTGTCCCCAGATGAGACAGACTGGAATGCCGTCGCATGAGAGCGCATGTGTGTGACTGCCCCACTGTGGTCCATCTCCGTCTCTTTTCTGTGTCCCTTGCATATGTGTGTGTTGAGAGCCTGCGTGCGAATCAACTTCTCATAGGGCTGTGGCTGTTCACAGGCAACTCTGACTTGGAAATACTTTCAGCTCCTGAATTCCTGTGGCCCCATCTGGGAGTTGAGAAATGGGGAGTGACTTTTAAAAAAAAGATGATTTCTACTACTGTCTGTTGAGATGATTAAACATGCTATTTAACTGGGTGCCTGCCTGTCAGCTGTGCTGTTTTATGCTACATTTCAGGTGTGTATGTCACTGTGCTCCGCCCTGTGCAGCCCTTGAGGGCTTTACATCTGGTAGGAGTCCTGGGCTTGCCACCAGCACATGTGGCCTGTAAGAGCAGCTCTGGAAGACTCAGGAAGTAGCCAGGGCCATACAGCTTACTGGCTTTGGAGGGAGGCCCCCTCTAGACCTCATTTCCATATCTTATTTACCAGTGAAGAATATTTTTATTTTATCTTCAGAATGAAGAAAGTAATTCTCATTCCCTATTTCTTTCCACACATACAGACACCTGACACTGCTGTCAAGGCTTGGAGCTCTGAGTTGAGAAGACTGACACAGTTGCTCAGGGACAGCCAGGCCACCCCCACGCCAGTCCTCTCTCATCACCGCATGACTCTTCTGTGATAATCCTGAACTTCAGGAGCCTGGCAGTCCCTGCTTTGGCCAAAGTGAGCTTGGTTAAATGCTGCCACCTTCACCAAAGGTCTCATAGTGTGATTTTTAGAATGGCCAGGAGAAAGCCAAGGAGTAGACCCTTGCTTTTCTCAGGGCCCACTGCAGAGAAAACCTGGTCAGCACGAGGCAGCCACACTGGAAACTCCAGGGCTGGCTGGCTGTAGCTGGGCCTTGCTGCTTGTAGCTAAAGGTGAGTTTGGACCTAGCTTTCCACTGCTCACTTGATGAGTGGCAGGATCTGCAGAGGCCTTTGTGTGCACTTGAAGGAAAAGATGCGCTTTGAGAAGCTATCAGGTGACAGTGGAATTTAAGGAGCCTGAAGCAGCCCTTAATTTCTTCGTGGAACTTGTATTGACTGGCTCAAGGGTCCCTGTATATTTTCTGATCAAGCTGGCTGTGTCAAACTGGCTGTGTTTTGCTTGTTGCTCATCAGTTAACACATTTTTTTTTAATACCACAAGTATTTATTGATGGAGCAAAGAATTTTAATTGAACATAAGACATAACTATGGATTAAAAGTTTGCTATAGAGTCTAAGGGGGAGAAGGCCATAATCTTAGGAACACTGCAAATCAAGGGGCTGAATATCAGATTCTTTTTTATATAATTCTGTTACTTCACTAAGTCAGATTGATAGCTCACAAAAAATTCTTCATGCATTTATACTTAAGACATCTAGCCTGGCTACCCCTTTGGCCCCCACCTTTATACATCATTTGCACTCTCTCCTCCACCCCCCAAGCAATTCTTTTCTCAAGAATTGTTTGCACATCTTGGCCTTCTGACACAAGGAAGTGAGAGAAAGTTAGCCAAGGGCAGGTGAAGATGGCAATAACCTGATACAACAGAGTCTAAACTAAGCTGACTTTGACAGAGAAGTTGTTCTGGTTCATTGATGACCTATAATGCGCCCTTAGGTTGTGCCACCAGTGTCAGACCCTTTGTTTCCAAGGGGTTAGCCAGGGTCTGCACAGGACATAGGAAGATAATGTAACTAGGTAGCAAATAGACAACATATTTAGCTCTGGGGCTGTAGGAGGAGCTATGATTTCTAGCGTTAATGACTGGCCAAGTAAAAACTTCAGGACACTGAGGGCAGTCTTTAGTTCTGTTGCACTGGGACAAAAAGGCATTTCCATAACAAGTTGCTCTATTTGGAAATATGAAGGATTTTTTTTTTTTTTTTTTTTTGGCTGACTCAAGCTGCTTAAAGGAGAGTCTGGTAAGGCACTTGGAAATGAAGGAAGGAAAGGTTTATTTAGCTCAGTTACTAGAGGTTTCAGTCCATACTCAGCTGGCTCCAAGGCAGAGCAGCACGTGGCAGAGAGCAACCTTTCATTGCCTGTAGCAAAGAATAAGAGCAAAGGGAGTGGTGGCAGCTCAGGTAGCTAGCTAGCCTCTCTCCCTTTATATTGTAATGCAAATTATCTGTCCCAGGGCAGGTGCAGTATCCGCACCACAATAATCACAAACTCCAGAAGTGGCCCCCTGACTGCTTGAGGCTTTGGGGGACACCTAGACACAAACCATAACAAGGTTCTAGTCACATCAAGTAGCCACTCTGGTGGTAACAGTGTCCCAAAGTTAAGGAAGCCTGCAGGAAAGTGTTTTCTGAGTAGTTGATACAGCACTCATGAGAGAAGCCAGGTAGGTATGTGAGCTAATCAGAAGCCAGAGGTGGAGTGACCTGGGAAAGTGACGTGGAACAGTTTCTCACCAAGGCAATCTTTCAAAGATTTTCACCCAGAGCCCTGTAATGACAGGACATGCAAGAAACTCTAGAATCGTATCTTCTAAGAGAAGTGTTGGTTACTGAAAAACTCCTAGAAAGCAGCATCTGAGAGACTTGTTTGAATAAAGGTTGACAGAAACTGCCAGACCAATAAACTATCCTGCCAAGACAATTTAATAGGCATAGCTTGGAGTGTGAATAGAATAGGGATATTTAGGCTTTGTAAGAAGCAGACAGGCTGAAAACCTAAATGGATGGTAGGTTGAGGGCAACAGAAAGCAAAGGCTGCATACAAGTATGCAAAGGCATGCCAAAACCTTGTTGGAGGGAGGGCAGCTTAGCTGCATCTTTACCCCGTGAGAGCTTTATGGGCCAGTTCTGGGCATGATTGCCTCTTTCTCAGACTGGAGAGATGTATGGTGTTTAGCAACAGAACAGGGAATCCAGTTTAGCTGATGGATGGCTACTGAACAGGAGATGCTGTACCATTCTGTATTGCCCTATCTCTACACCAGTGGCAGGCTCAGATAAATAGAACACATTTGAGGGTTCCATGCTGCAGCAGTATTGTCAGGGAGAACCATGAGGCTGGTGGACAAGGGGGCTCTTCTATTTATTTTTTTGCGGGACTGGGGTTCAAACTCAGGACCTTGCACTTGCCGGGTAGGCATGTATGCCATGGAGCTATCTTCCCAGTCCCGGCTCTTCTAAAAGTTCTAGTTCTCAAATATTGGACACTGGGGCTGGGGAGATAGCTCAGTAGAATAAGCACTTGCCTGGCAAGTGCAAGGGCCTGAGTTCATTCCCCGGTTCCAAAAAAAAAAAAAAATTCAAATATTGAACATGAAGTAATAATTTGGCCTCTGCCCTTTAGTGAAGAAACTGAATGCTTATTTTCTGTTCTATGTCTACCTTCTCCAAAATTTTAGTTTTTTTTTTTTTTTTTTTTTTGTGGGACTGGGGTAGTCAGCAGCATCGGTATATGGAGGAGCTCTCCACTGGCTGCTGGACTCATTTTCAAATGCTTATTTCAGAGAGGTAGCTTAAAAGAAGAGCCAGACCAAATCTAGTGCAAAAAGTGTTTTATTTCAAACATTGTGCCAAGGAGGAAAGCCCGGTATCCCCAGGTCTGAACAGCAGTGCCTTAAAAAGGGAGTTCAGTCAGGAAAGCCTATGGTCATATGACTTTGCCTGGAATTTTATTAGCAGGCTAAATAAGGCACTAAGGAAAAACAGAAACGATGCATGAAAACAAAGTGCCATCCTTCTGAAGCAGGTGACGCTTTCCCCAGCAATCCCTCGAGCCCTCAGTAGACTTCTGGAGTCCAGCCTCCATCTCCCTCTGAAACCCAGGGCTCTGCTGAGGACCCAGCCAGCACCTTGGTGTGCTACTTGCATTCTCCAGCACGCAGCCTTTTGTCTCTGACATGTGTCTTAAGTACCTTGGGCTGGGGCCTTATCTTAGCGTTTTGTAACACTCTTGCTTTTACAAAACACAGACATTAAAAGATATTGTGGTAACTACAGGAGTAGCTAATACCTGAAAACAATTCCCATTCTGATTTTGTTACATGGAAAGAAAAACCAAACATACACACACACACACACACACACACACACACACACACAGAGGAGTATGATAGCCTCAAATGTAGAAGGATATTTTCTTTTTTTTTCAGGACCAGGGTTCAAACTCACAACCTTTCACTTGCCAGGCTGGCACTTGTGCCACGGAGCTATCTCCCTAGCCCCGTAGGAGGATATTTTCATGCTACCCTTAAACATCCATCAGTTAGTTGTTTTTTGATACAGTCTCACTGTGTAGTGCAGACTGGCCTTGAACTCAGGTGATTCTCTTGCTTCAGCTCTTATGTGTTGGGATTACGGGTGTGCACCACCATGCCCGGCCTTATCCACCAGGTATTAAGGGACAATAAGAAAAGAAATCCAGAAACTAAAATATGGTTGTCTCAAGAAACTACTGCACATCGCTTTATCCTTACCTCAAAAGTCTCAAGCTCTCTCATGAAGGTGTTATTTTATTTTTGTTGTTTTGTGGTGCTGGGGATCGATTGAACCTGGGCCTTTGCACTGAGCTACACCTCCAGACCTTCTTTGACTGCGAGACGGGGTCCTAGTACATCTCTACGTTGTTATGGCTGGCTTCTGCCCAGTGAACACTCTAATAGAGTCTGCCCTGGTAAGGTCTAGGTAGTTCTATACCTGGGGATAGATGAAGGAGACAAAATTAAAATACTAGCCAGTAACACATAAGATGGTAGTGGCTCAGGGATTGAAAATTAATTTAAGGTCTTTCCATAGGAGAATGGCAGAAACACTGACTGACTTTATATCTTAGGTCAGCTCTTCATGTTATAAATGCTGAGAAAGCCACTAAAACTTTAGCACTAGAATACATAACAACTAAGCCAGGCAAAAGAAAAAAAAAAAAAAAAAAACTGTTTCAAACAACTAATTCAAAAGAAGAGATGGGGCAGTGGTGGGGAACAGTATCAAAAATCTTACCATCTGATAAGCATAAGAGGTTTAACAAATTGAACATAACTGTAAATCTCTATAGGAGACTCTCCTAAAATACTAAAATAGAACCTGGGAAGATTAGAGATAAGACAAAGGAAGATACACTGAGGCTTTGGTTTGTACTAAATAAGTAACTGGCTCCTTTCCCCAAAGAGGAACCAAAAATCAAGCCCAAAGAATAAAAATATCCCCCAAATCCTGGAAGAATCTGGAGAGAATGATGGTTACGATGGGCCAGAAGGGAAGAGTGGACACAGATGGCTGTTCTTGCTTGCTAGGGGACAGTCAGTGAAGTCACTGGTATCGGTGAGACCCTGTAAGTGCAGCTGGAAAGTGCCACAGTGGACGGGGCTAGGCTGACAGATGCCACTTTGGAAAGGTGCTTCCCCCAGGTGCTGCTGCTTCCCAGGGCTATGAAGGTGAATCTCAGCACTGCTTGGAGAGTGGACAGGTGAGGCCATGACCTTTCTCTTGTTAAGTCTAGAGACAGAATAAAACTTGGCTTTGGCCAGGCGTGGTGGCGCACACCTGTAATCTCAGCACTCGGGAGGCTGAGGCAGGAGGATGGTGCAAGTTCAAGAGCAGCCTGGGCTACAAAAGTGAGCTCAAGGCCAGCCTGAACTGCATAATGAAACCTTGTCTGAAAAAGACCAAAAAAAACCTCAAAAACTTGGCTTTAGCCTTTTACCAAAAAAGACCACCAGAAAGAGGAGGTGGCACTGTAAAGAAACAGGAGTTCATGGCCAGATTCCCAGCTCCCACTTAAGGAATGTGATCTCTGTGCCATCCAAGCCAAGAATTTAATGCAGCACAAACAAGGAAATCTCAGCAATCTGAAACAAGAATCAAGTGGAAATACTAAGTGTGAATAATACAAGGAATGGGACAGAGGAACAGAGACAGCTTGAACACAAGGAATGAGCTGGAGCATCACATTGAGGGTCTTTACCAAAAGGAAGTCAGGAAAAGTGGCACGTGTTCGTACACACGCATGCACGCACGCACACACGCATGCAGCAGTGCAGTTCAGGGACACAGAATTGCCAATGTCTGAATAATGGAAGTCCCAGAAGGAAAAGTTAGCAAAGTAGAGGAAATATTTGAAGAAATAATGAGAAAAAAATGTCCCAGAGTTAAAGGATTCATAGACTGAAGGCAGGGAAAATGTACGATTGATTTTTTTTTTTGAGGTCTCACTATGCACCTCAGGCTGGCCTTGACCTCAGTGATCCTCCTGCCTGAGTGCTGGGGTCACAGATGCATACACCACACCTGGCAAAAATGCACACTTTAATGAAAGACATTTACAATTTCTTAACATAAAGTTTCATGTTTCAATATAACACATGAATGGGCATCAGATTGACAGTCGACTTTTTATTTATTTATTTATTTATTTATTTTTTGCAGGACCGGGGTTCGAACTTATGACCTTGTACTTGCCAGGCAGGCACTTATGCCACAGAGCTATCTCCCCAGCTGACAGTGGACTTTATAATAGCATCCCTAGGTGAAATGTTTACAGTGTGCTGAAGGAGAGAATTTTGACCTCATTGGGAACCAGGACCAATTTCCACTTGTGCAAAATAACATTCTCGGAAACAAAGCGTTAGAAACTCCTGGAGGGACTCTTGTGGTACAACGGCAGCATGTCTGACTCCACAGACTCCTCTACATAACACTCATTTAGAAAATATTCTGTTTGTTTGTTTTTTGTATTTAGTACAGGGTCTCACTATGCAGATTGAACTTGTAGTGATTCTACTGTTTTCAGCCTCCTGCGAGCTGGGATTACAGGTATGCGCCACCACACCCAGTCTTAATCACTATCTCAGTGTGCTCTGGGGTGGGGCTGGCACAGCATGCTGGGAATCGAACCCCAGCCCCTGTGTCCTCCTAAGCAGGGGCTTTAATCTGCTGAGCTATCTGGCCGGCCCTTAGAAAATATTCTTAAAGAAGTAAATGACTGAATAAAGAAATAAATCTAGACGTGGGAAGCACCTGAGTAAATACTTCAGCACACAGTAGTCTGAAACATTTAGAACTACAGATAGAAAACAGAAAAACAAACCCCAACTCTATAGTATGTTAATATTCCAGAACCAAAAATCCTAAAATATGTCAATAAAGGAAGGGTGGTAAAGACAAAGGAAACATAGCAATGTAATAGTTACCAGGAAGATTTAGATGGGAAGTTAAAGAAATCAGTAAGAGTAAAGAAAGATGATTAGTATTAAAAAAGCAGTATCAATAAAAATGAGATGTATTTACTACTTTTTAACAACAGAAAATTCAAAGGGAAGAGGAAAAGCATCCCAAAAAGTAAGGTAAGTAGAAACTGAAATAACTGCAGAAATAAGTTCTACTAGCAGTTCTACCAGCATCTCCCCCACCTTCCTTCTCTCACTTCCCTCCAGCAAGACACTGGCCTTTCAGCAGGTAAATGCCCAGATCCCAGAGGCTCATGGGGAGGGTGCTGAGGCAGGGGAGCCATAGCCCTGCAGCAAAGTCACTGGAGCAATGGGTGGCTGGGTGAGTTGGGAGAAGACTGACTTCACTATGTAAATAAATTCACTGGCTGAGAAAGAAATGCATAGACCAAGAATAATTAAGCCAGTTTACCTCACTTTTCAAGAAAGGACTAACATATGAGTAAGACCCAAATATGCAGTGAACATTTACATTTTAGACATTACGGTATAAGATACGCCGCCGTTTGTTAACCTCAGGACAGCCCCTCTCACTTGGGACACACTTGGCTCGTGATGCTGTCTTTCTGAGACAGGTTCTTGCTGTGTAGTTTAGATTGGTCTTAAACTCACAAGGTAGTCCAAGCTGGCCTTGAACTCTAACAGTGATCCTTCTACCTCAGTCGCCCTCTGGAGGGCTGGGATCACAGGCATGAGCTACAATGCCAGGCCTTCACAACTTTCTGAAGCAGCTGTGGAAATCTTCTGTGATTTTACTGGGTGTGAATGCTCTGCAAGTGACCTTCAGGGAAAGGCAGCCTTCTAAGAATGCGTGTCCTTATTGCCTTATTCACTGGATGCGACTCCTGGCTCTTCCTCAAAGTCAAAATGATCATGAAAAAGTAGACGGTTTGAATCAATTCAGGAGACCAAGACCGACGACACAAACCAGAACTTCCAGAAAGTGATGGGGTAAGTGTGTCTGACGCAATGGGGAGCATTCTGAGGGTGGTCAATGGCAATGTGTTCTACAGTAACAATGTTTTTAAAAATTTAAACCTTCATCATATGTAATCATACTTCATATGACCAAGGAGACACAATTTGAGTTCAGAAATAAAACCTCACATGTGCAGTTAATTCAGTATGACAAGCAGGCCAAGTCATTTTAATGAAGGACAGTTTCTTTCCAGAAATGATTATGGGACAAGTGGCTATCCTATGCAAAAGAGTGAAGGTGAACCCATGACTCACAAAATGGGAAAGAATTAAAAATAGATCATAGACTATATAAAAATATGAGACAAAGAGAAATATAAGAGATAGAGCTATATAGATCTTAGAAAATACAGGCACAATCTCAATTGACTTGGATTAATCAATGGATTTTTTTTTTGTGGAACCAGGGTTTGAACTCACAACCTTGCACTTGCCAGGCAGGCACTTGTGCCACAGAGCTATCTCCCCAGTCCCTTCAATGGATTTTTAAAATCACTAAAATATGTAAATTGCACACCGACGTTAAAGAGTTCTGTGCTTTAAAGGAGACCATGAAGAAAATGATAAAACAACTCAAAGATTGAGATGAAATTTTTACAAATCATTATCTGATAAGGACTTTTTCATAGAATATATAACTCATTTCAAAAAGACAATCCAATTAAAATGGGTAAAGGATCTTAATGAATATTTTATAAATAATGTACATAAGTGGCCAGTACACACATGAAAAGACATTCAATTTCACTAGTCATAAGAGAAATGCAGGCCTAGGGACACATCGAAGTGGCAGTGCTTGCCTGGCAAGCATAAGGTCCTGAGTTAGATTCCTGGTACCCTCCAAAAAAGAGAAATACAAATAACCACAAAGAGATACCACTCTATATTCACTAAGATGGCTATAATAAAAAAGGGAGTGATAATAATGACTGTGGTCAGGAAAAACTGAGTGAGCTACTGATTGATTGACTGACTGACTGACTGATTGGCTCAGGCTACCTTAAGGGTCTGGGGATCGAACCGCTCTTCCCTGTGCCGGACTGGGATTGCTGGCTCAAGTGCATAATCCACTGAGTTAACCTGAACGCCCCCCAAAACTGAATATTTACATCCTGTGATAGGGAATATAAAATGCTGCTGCCACTTTGGAACACAGTGACAATTTCTTAAACAGTTAAGCACAGAGTTATCATAAATCCAGCAATGGTACTCCTAGGAACATACCCAAGGGACATGAAAACACATTCACACAGAAACCATATGTAACTGTACATAGCATAATTATTTTTTTGAAACTTTGTTATGGCCGTCTTAGCCTGCCCTGGGGGTGGGGCTGGCACAGCATGTGGTGCCAGGGATTGAACCGCGGTCCCTGCGACTGCCTAAGCAGGCACTTTAGACCACTGAGCTATCCCGCTGGCCCCCCATAATCTGACTATTGCACATGCCAAAAATTGGAAATCCAAATATTCATCAACTGAGAAATAAAATGTATGATGGGTATATTATTTGGCACTAAAAATCAGTAAAACATGGATAAACATTGAAAACATTTTAAATGAAAGAAGCTAGTGACAAAGGATCACATATGATTTCACTTATATGAAATGCTCAGAATAGGCAATTATATAGAGAGACACGAACAGGTGGTTGCATAGGGCTTGATGGGAAACAGAAAATGACTGCTAACAGGTATAGGGGTTCTTTTCGGGGCAATGAAAATATTCAACACTGATTGGGATAATGGTTATACAACATTATGAACATAAAAATGGATGAACATATGGTTTGAGAACTACTTTATAAAGGAGTTATACTTTTTTTTTTTTTTTTCAAAGAAGTAACTCATTCTTTGAAAGCTAGTCACAAGATAGGCTCAGTGTAGAGAGCAACAAAAGTGCCACAGATGCCACAGAGAAGTGGGGGGTTCCAGAGAGAGCTCCAAGAGATCCTTTCTGGCCAGCAGAGTGACGGAAGAGGTTCTATGGAGACTGAAGCAGGAGAATTGGTGCAAGTTTGAGACCAGCCTGGGCTACAAAGTGAGCTCAAGGCCAGCCTGAACTGCACAGCGAGACCCTGTCTCAAAAAGACCTCCCCTCAAAAAAAGGAGTTCTATTCCTAGAGGCAATCTGGTGATTTCTGAGTTAGATGAGGACAAATTAATGCCACAAAGGCTCTCTAGGACTCATGGGGGAAAGTCTCTTTCTCCTCCTGTGATCAGGAAAGAGAGAGAGGCCGAAGAGGAGAGATCACACCTGAACATGGAAAAAGAGGCAAACTAGAAAGAATATTTAGGTGCTGAATTGAAACTAAAAGAAGTGGTATGAACCCACAGGCTTACAACATGTGCACACACATGCATGGACACACACACACACA
>PVKN010018784.1:0-16686 GCA_004027915.1 Capromys pilorides | reverse complement strand
TCTACTGTCATACCAACCATCTGAAACAAAAATAATTAAAGAAAATTAGTGTTTTCAATTGCGAGGGTACTAGGGATTGGACCCAGGGCTATTGCACTGAGCTATACCCCAATACATTTTTTTCTTCTTTTCTTCCTCCTCTTCTTTTGAGACAGGGTCTTACTAAAGCTGGGCTCAAAGTTTCAATCCTCTTGATTCAGTCTCCCAGAAGATAATCTACCACCATAACTGGCTCAAAATTCTTAATAGTCACTTTTATCAGAATTCTCTCAAGTAAGCTACAAAATGGAGACTCAGAATGTCAACATCTGGAAATCTGAACAACCAAATTTCTAATTTAAAAAATCAGATTCAGGTCTGTGTCACACCTACGACGCAGGAGCGTGAACCAGGAAAATAGCTGTAAATTTGGGGCCAGCCTGGGCTACACACTGAGTCCAAGACCAGCCTGAACTACATAGTGAGACCTTATCTCAAAAAACCAAAAACAGATGGAAGCTTAGTAATTTGTTTTTTTTTTTTTTAAACAATATCTATTTTTTGAGAACCTGCTACATGCCAAGCATTTTATATACATAGGTGACTTCATTTAACCCTCAAAACAACTATCACAATTTAATATTTAGGAAAGAAAATAATTTCCAAAATGATGCCGCCAGTTATAGAAATTATAGTGAAAAAGTGAGGACAATGATTCCAATCATCTACAAGAATCCTTGCCCCATGGTAGTCTTAGCCCTGCAAAACTCACAAAATTTGTATTAGTTAGGGGGAGGGAAACATCAATCTGTATTGGGTTGTTCCATTTTACTGTCTCATCCTATATACAAATATGCTAGGACCAAAACTATTTACAGTTGGTCCTCCAGATCCACTGGTTTGCCATTTGTGGACTCAACTAAGGAGAAGTAGAAAACATTTTTTAAAAAATATTACCTTTATGTTAATATATACTGTGGAGTTAGACTTAACATGGTGGTACCTATATTGAATGTTTGCTTTCTTATCATTATTTAAATAATATAGCATACCAGTAACAACATTTTACATAACATTTACATTGAATTGAGTATTACCCCCTGTTATCTAAGGGACTTGAGAAGGATTTTTTTTTTTTTTTTTTTTTTTGGTGGCTCAGGCTGCCTTGAGGGGCGGTTTGGGGATCAAACCACCATCCCCTGTGCCAGGCTGGGATTGTCCACACAAGCACTTAAACCACTGAGCTAACCCAAAAGTCCCCCTCTAAGGGACTTGAGTATGCAACAGCACAGACTACTTTTCCCAGAACCATCAGCACAAATGTTTTGAGCACTACTACACTGAAGGCAGTATGGTCTTGGAAAGAATAGGGGCTTGAGTTAGCTCTTGATTTCTAAAATTCTAGTTGTAACTCTTAGAAGAAAATGTATTAATCTAGATGACGAGATTTGAGGTATACTCAATGAAATTATAATTTTTCAAAAATATTTTTAAAAAATATTTTAGCACAGTATGAGATCATTTGTCTGATTTAAGCTACATCCTAAGCAGTTACCTATGTAAAGAAATCACAGCAAGAACAGATAGTCGTGCTAACTAAGAACACAGTATGTTCCCTAAAGGGGACTATCTTTTATTTCAACTATCTTTTATTTCTGATCAATTGCAGACATTTTGCTATAATGAAATTAATGACTTGCTTCTGAAAATAAACTCTCATTGACATAGAGTATAACAAATGTGGACTAGCTAAAATATTTAATCCCTTCCCCTATTCTTTTCATGAATACCGTAAGAATCTTTATAATCTATTTCTGTGGGGAAAAAACTCCAAAGTTTGATTCCTAAGTGGTTCTGTGTATAATCATGAGGCCAATAGATTGTCTGATGCTAACTAAAATGGTAACAAACTTCTATCTCTAAAAAACTGTTCAATTATGCCTGAAATCAATCTTTCATCAAAACGCTGTCAGGGTGCCTTAAAGAACAAAAAGCTGGCACTTACTTAAATATATTTGTGCAGCTGTGAAAAATAGCTCCTAGAAGCAATACAAATTGTTTGCAGTTTATGCAGGATTTACGCCACACAAGGAGAAAATTTATTTGATATCTTTAGGTTAGGAATTATTTTGCAATCTTATATTTACTTGAGAAAAGGTCTAAATCTAAACAAAAACTTAAGAAAACAAATAAATTAGAGATTCCATTTATAATATAAGCATGTCAAGCCAGATTATAAACTATGATCTCTAAATTTAAATTTGGCCTTTGCAATTTTATCCCTCCTCAGTGAGGATTTTTCCTTTTTAAAGTTTCAATTGTAACCCCGGGGTTGCACCACTGTGGCAGCCTCACCCCCAGAGCAGGCTAAGCTGGCCATAATATAAATAAAGTTTTATATAAAAAAAAGTTTCAATTGTACTTTATTTCTTAAATACGCCATATTTTAATAGATATGAAGATCTTTTACTTGGCACCAACTATGATTTCATTTAGAAACAATTGAGCTATATCATATCAGCTGGCATGATTACTGATTTCTCCATTCCTTGGGGGTGACTCTACCAACAGGGGAAAGGTTCCATTCTATTCCAATTTGTGTTGCTGTACAGGTCCATGCAGCAATATGGAATGTGGCTCCACCCACTAACATAGCATTGCTGTATTTGCCATGGAAATCAGGGGTATGCTTCTGGTGGCTCTATCTTGCTATCATTTGTTGAACGCTTCAACCTGGAAAACCACCTAATGCATTTTTGGCCAAGGGAAACATCATGGAGCTAAAGCTGAAACTGGTTACTGCAGCTGCTGGTTTTTGAGGATTTTACAAAGATAAAATTTCAACTCTTTTAGAGTGAGGCTGCTTCATAAACACTGACAGTCTTCTAAAGTTAGTATATGAACAGAAAATATATACTGAAAATAAATACTGAAATTTGGAAACTAGGTCAAGGGATCTGATAGGACTATTTGACTAGAAGTGGGTACAGAACAAAACGTAAGAAAGAAGTGTTAGTTTTATATACTGGAGTATGTTGAAACTGCAAGTGGATAAAGTGGTATTTCAATAGAATTTCAAGATTTAATTGTAGTGGGATGGTGCATATCTATAATCCCTACCCTGGGAGGCTGAGGCCAATAAATCACTACAAGTTCAAGGCCAGCATGGGCTATAAAGTGAGCTTAAGGCCAGTCTGTACTACATAGAAACCTCATCTCCAAAAAGAAAAAGAAAAAGTTATAGTGAAAGATAAGGGTGATTATAGTAATAAACTTATTTGAGGACTAGGTATACGATTTAAGAACAAAAATTTATTTTCAACTATTTCTATTTGTGTTGTCACAACTTTAAAGTACTTTAATATATAAAAATATTGTGATAAGAGTTGCATTTTCATTTCATAGAAACTAGAGATATAGCTCAGCAGCACAAGCACCTGCCAGGCAAGTCCAAGGTCCTGAGTTTGATTCCCAGTACCAAAAAAATGAACTTCATTCCATAGAATCAATAGTGTCTTACTTTTCTCTCCTTGCTGAGAGAAAACACCCCACATCCAAAATTAAAGAAGGAAAGGTTTATTTAGCTAACAGTTTGTAAGTTTTCAGTTCATTAATCAGCTAGCTGAAAGGTAGGGTAGCATGGCAGAAGGGCAACTGATGTTGGTGGTGAAGGTGATGGTAGAATACAGCAAAAGCAACAAGGGCAAAAAATGGAAAAAGCAAGCCTCTTTTCCTCCCTTATATTGTAAAGGGCCACCACCACCCTCGGGGCAGGTAGCTCTCACATCATCTCCATACCCTCCTTTGGCACAGGCTCAGGATCTTCACAAAGTGAAGACCCTGTCTCCCTTTTGCATACCTTAAACTTCTAACTTCTCAAGTTGACACAATGTATCAATCATTACAAATAGCTACAGAAAGTAGTTTAGTTTAACTCAGAAGTTAGAAAAAACAGAGATCAAGCTAATAAAAATGATAAGCATTTTTCATATTCTTTCATTTAAGGATATGAACATGACACAGTACTAATAAACATTTTCAAAATTCCTTTCCTTTTCAAAATAATTCCAGAAAAATTAGCATCATTCATTCAACTAGCAGGCAGCAAAACATGCCCAAGGTCACAAAGTGAAATAACTAAATCAAAACACAATCCTGAAACTAAATCCAACTTTTCTCAAATAGCTGACCTAACAGCAAAGACTATCAAAGCCCTCAAGCTGTATTTGCTTTCATCAGTCATAATTACAAATGGTGTATCTATTTTTAAAGCCCTTAACAGAGTCTAAACAGAAACACATACATAATTCTCCCCTACCCCATCAGAAAACATCTTTTCAAAACAGCCAGGCATGATGCAATGATCACACTTGTAATCCCAGACTAAGGAGGCTAAGGCAGAAGGATAGCTGTAAGGTGTAGGCCAGCCGAGTCTACCAAATGAGTTCAAGGCCAGCCTAAACTGCAGTGAAACCCTTTCTTAAAAGAACAAAACACCCCAAAATATTTATACTGTCAAGTGCCACTCTTAAATATTATATGATATTCTATTCTAGAAACTTGAGGACTAGGAATATAGGTCAGAGAGACAACACTTGCCTAGTAAGCACAAGGTTCTGAGTTTGATTCCCACTGAATTTTTCCCATCAATTTTTTTATAGCACGGTTCATTTGTTAGTTCTTTCCCAGGTCCCAAAAAATAATAAAAATTTGAAAGCATTTGTCACTGAACACAAATCTTTATGATTTTTAAGTAAAAATCACCAAGCATTCAGTTGGCATATTTTACTTACCGAGACAACGTGGTTTTCCCAGAACCAGGAAGACCTCTTAAAAGAATAAGTAATTTCTGTAATTTATTTAACTTTTCTTCTTGAAACTGTTGGTTCATAGATCTGTCCATTCCTTTATGCTTGTCTATAGGAGGCTCTTTCCAGCTTCCTTCCCTGATTTCATGTAAACCATTATTCAAGTATCCATCCTGCCCACTATAGCCATTTCTAGGGGAATAAATACTACTGCTATTCCCACTATAGTCACTATATTCATTGTTCTGATCAAAAGTCAAACAATTCCAGTTAACATGACAATTATTTACATCATATCCATTTTGAATCTGATAGTCACCTTGAACATGGAAAATATTTGGTGATGGACTTGGTGGAGCACTGAATCTTTGAATATTTAAATGATAGTTAAAACTGGGAAGAGGGGGACCATAGGGTACGATGAAGGAATGCAACGATTCCCGTTCAGGCCTGAAAGAAGTGAATGAAGTATCACAAAATGCAGGCATTACTTGTCCATCACAGGTATATTTGCCTGCTTCATTGCCCAAGTACTGCTGATAACCACAGTGTGACTGAGGAACAATATTAGGATCTTTACTTGCATCATCACATTTTAAGACATCATTATTATGGCTCTCATAATATGGAGCAAACTGCTCCTGAGAAGGTTCAAATTCCTTCCAATTGACTTGTGAACTGTCGTTTTCATTTTCAAGTTCTTCAATTTCTTTGTAAAACTGTGATAATTCCGTGTCAATCTCTAATTTTTTGGTGTTGAATTTCCGTTTCTTCTCTTGTCTTCCTTTGCCATTTGTACTATTGTGAGAGTCTGCTTCATTCCACCTTTCATTACATTTTTTTCCCCCTGGGGGTTTGTAAATAGGTCCTATAAATGCTTTACTTGTACTATATATTTCATCATCTGTTGATACTAATGGAGGTTTTCCATCTTGTAAAATTTGTGAACCAGTGGATTCAATAACATCTAGTCTGCTACACGGCATCTCACCATGCAAAGATTTCTGTAAGTCTGTAGCTTGGGTTTTGTCCTCCTGAAGAAAATTAACACTGCTATGATGTGGGAAAACGTAAGCTGCTGCAGCTGATCTCAATTTTTTATAGCATGGTTCATTTGTTAGTTCTTTCCCAGGTCCCAAGAACTTAGCTTCAACTTCACCATGAGGCATCTGAGGAGTAAACAAATCACACAATAATTAATTCACACTTTAAAAAAATAAATACTTCTTCATAAATAATTAGAAAACAATTCCATTTGTCAAGTAATAGTAACATCTCCCAAAATAC
Source organism: Capromys pilorides (assembly GCA_004027915.1). Classification (NCBI taxonomy): domain Eukaryota; kingdom Metazoa; phylum Chordata; class Mammalia; order Rodentia; family Capromyidae; genus Capromys; species Capromys pilorides. The sequence goes on along the minus strand of PVKN010018784.1, from coordinate 10,612 downwards.
TAAAGTCAAATTGTATTTTTTTTTTAGGCCAGGTGTGTTGTTGTACTCCCAATGGCTTGGTAGGCTGAGGCAGGGGATCACTGTGAGTTGGAGTCCAAACTAGGCTACATTCTGAGACCCTGTCTCAAAAAAAAAAAAAAAAAAAAAAGTGTAATGTTATAACCACTTATTTAAGTATTGTAGTAACGACTCATAGATGAATGTCACCTAAGTTAATACCCTTTTTAAATAGTAAGTATTGGGCCGGCAAAATAGTTCAGTGGATTAATGTGCCTGTTTAGGCAGGCAGGGGCTGGGTTCAATTTCCCCTCTTGCCGCGCTGCGCCCTCCCATCCCCGCCAGCCCCACTTCCCCACGGGGCTTGCTGAGATGGCGACTGAGACTGGGCATAGTGGCACAGGCATAATCCCAGTATTTGGGAGGCTCACTACGAGTCGATCTGTGTAGTGAAACCCTGTAGACCTTGTACTAAATATAAAAAAAAAATCTTTAAACAACCTTTTTTTTTTTTTTTTTTTTTTTTTGCAGCACTAGGGATTGAACTCAAGACCTTGTGCTTGCCAGGCAAGCACTTATTCCACTGAGCTATCTCCCTGGCCCTCAACAATCTATTTCTGAATTGAGAAATTAAGAACTTCAGTTTGGAAAACTGAGTTGATACACATTTTGATGATACCGATACAGTTGTCCATTAAAGAGAACAAAACTGCCAAGCAAATGGACTTACATGCTGGTTTATAGCTAAACTAATTATGACAAACATTTTCCTGCTTAAAACTACTATGTTTTTTGGCTTATATGGTTCAAACTTCCAACTTCCAACAACCATATTATCTCCAGCATCCAAATGTTACATTAATTGAAATGCATGCAGTCTTTGCGGGCCCACTTCCTTTTAAATGCAAAAGCAGATCACACACGGATACAACGTGGCAATTTGAAAGAGCCTAAATTGCACAGACAACGTGAATGTATTATACTTAGCAAAGAAATCTGGCAATTACCCAAAATCAAAACACTCGACTTTTCCAGCTGATTGGTTTATCTCATAAAATAAACTTTTGGAGCCGGGTGTGGTGGCGCACGCCTGTAATCCCAGCACTTGGGAGGCTGAGGCAAGAGGATCAGTGCGAGTCCGAGACCAGTCTGGGCTACAAAAGTGAACTCAAGGCCAGCCTCAACTGCATAGCGAGATCCTGTCTCAAAAAGACTAAATAAACTTTTGTTTTATTGAAATGTATGAGGAAGACTCAAGAATATAATCCAAAAACTTGTTGTGCTCAATGTCATTTAATTCTGTCTGGTCTCCGGTGTTCCTCTCCAACCCGAAAAGGAAAGGGCAAAATTAGTGATGAACTAGCGATGGACAACTGTAGAGAACACCCCCCACCTCGGCCACCTCTCAACTTTCATTTCCTCCTGCAGAAAGTCTACAGTCCCGGGAAAGAGTAAGAGAGCGCGTTACCACAGTGTAGCCTATTCACAACCTAGACTCCAGGCACGGCCTGACCTCCAAAGTGAGCTGCTTGGATACGAGTACCTTGCCCACTTTCTCTGACCCAACGGAGATTCAGGTCCTGTCTAGGAATTCTGAGGTCTCCAAGACTCAGAGACTCACTCGTGGCGTCTATAAATTAATCTAAACGACTATTTTCGAGGCAAGCAGGGGAGAATCTCAGCTATTAACGGCCAAAGGAAACCGAAAACACCAACTCACCCCCACTCCAATGGGCCGTCTACTCACCTTCTATGACCTCCGCATGGACCTTTATCTCGCCAAAAACTTTTTTTCTTCTGCAAGACAAAAACCTCCGTGATAGTGAAAAAGAAAAAAAAAAAAAAAAACAAAAAAAACACTCAAACACCACCACAGAGCAGAGATTTGGAGGAACCAAACGCCTAGCCGCCAGACTCCGAGGCAATAAACAGCACCTCCGTACGCAAGATGGCGACTCCCTCACGGTTACCCCGGCAGAAATTGCGGAGTCGCGCTAGGCATTGTGGGAATTGAAGTCCTGCGTTCACATTAGCCTCGTGAATCTCGCTAAACGAAGACTCGGTCTCCCAGAATCCACTGTGCGACGTACCACCAATTCAGCAAAAACGTAGGCCGGAAGGAGCTCCTCCAGCGACAGCTGGGAAGTTACTTTGGAACCCAAACTTTGGTTTTTAAACAAACAAACAAAAACGTGGAGCCACCCGATTAGGCATTGTACTGAAAGAAGAGAAAGTGAGTTCCTAGCATTGCTAAATAAATATAGAAACTTCTCGCAGTATATGAATTTCCGTCTTTCCAGGAGACGAGGAATCAGCTAACTTCAAAGAGGACTCGAGGGAGAGTTGGATAGCCAGTTTCTCAAAAAATTCTAGAAATAATGTTAGGCTCTTGCTTTCTGTTAAAGGAGAGAAGCCATGCCGTGGAGAGACTCCATTACCAATAAAAATAATTACAGGAAAAATAATTTAGTGTCTTTTGTTTTGTTTGGGTTAATAAAGACAAATTTTTGAGTTTGACCCACAGTCATGTGAGAAGTTTTTAAAACTGGGAGTTTGTGGTAGGTATAAGTGTACGTTAAATTAATAAATGCCAATGAATTACCAGCAATTCTAAATTGAAGACACCTTTTCTCTTCCATCTCACTCCCAATTCCTTTAGATCCCTACAAATAAAACTAAATCTATGTAAATAATTCTGTTGGGGAACTAACAACATCATATTTTTTCTAACAAGATAATTTTCAATTTACAAATGTAATAGTTTAACATTACAGTCTAGTATTTATACTCACGTAATACTGTTGTGACCAAGAGGGCTTATTGGAGCAATTTATCACCAAACAAAATTCCTCAAATATAAATTCCCGCTGCAACTTTGAAACAACTATGGAAGTGAGGTTGTGGTCTTTTCAGGGTATTACATTTGAGGTCATAAGATGGCTGCAAATTTTTGCTTGTTTGTCTTTTTGAGACAGTGTATTGGATTACTAACTGGTGGTCAACTTGTTATGCCCAGCTGAATTGAACTGGCCTGGTGCTGGGTGTGGGAGGCCCATCTGAGGATTGTTGCCAACAGCCTAAGAGGCACAACTAAGAAGCTGCTGGGAGGCTGTTAGGAAAGCTGTTTGGGGAAGCTGTTGGAAGCTGCTGGTTCACTCCGGCTGTTTCTGCTGGAGGACCTTGTCATGCTGACTTTTCTGATGAACTTGGCTGTTCTTGTTGGAGAAGGATCTTGGGATCTCATTGTCACTGGAAATGCCTATGATTCACTTTGGGGGTGCTCTGGTCCTCATCTTGACCATCACTTCCTGACTCCAGAAGGGAAGATGGTGCACTGCTCAGCCTTGTGGAGAAGCTTGTCACATTGGCTTTCCTGATGGGAATGCAGATCTTGACGTAGGAGTTTGGGTCCTCATGTTGCTGAGGATGACAGGTACTTCTCAAGGGAACTCTGGTATTTACCTTAAGCATTGCTTTCTAGCTCCACTTGAGATCCCTCAGCCTGATATCACAGATCCTTCCTCCTACTGATACAAGCTTTCTAGCTTCCATCACTAACATTTGGGCCTTTCCAGTGAAGATCTGTAAAACAGGCCTTCATGAGACATTGTTGTGAGCTCTAGATCTTGTGAGAGGCATTGTTATGGGCTCTTGGGTTTCACCTGGATTCATGTAGGATAGTGGAATCCAGGCTTTCAGCTAGATTCTTTGGCCTAGTGTGTGGACAAATTTCCTACACTCTTATATATGATTCTTTGGGTGATTATAAAATAATCTTATAAAATCCCAAACCATGACAGACAGGGTCTCCCTATGCAGTTCAGGCTGGCCTTGAACTAACTTTGCAACCCAGGCTTGTCTCGAGCTCACAACAATCCTCCTGCCTCAACCTCTCTAGTGCTGAGATTACAGGTGCGTGCCACCAGGCCTACCTGGCTGTTTATTTTAAAGCGATATTAATTTTTTTTCTTCCTCGAACTGGAGATAAAACCCAGAGATTTTTCACTGAGCTATATTCCCAGCTGTCTTTTTGAATTTTATTTTGAGCCTAAGTCTCACTAAATCACTAAGTTACTCAAACTGGGCTTCTACTTGCAATCCTTCTAGCTCAGCCTCCCAGAGCACTAGGATTATAGGTAAGCGCCACCATGTCCAGAAGATACAAATCTTTATCGTTCCACCAATGTGTTGCTTAATTTCTTCTCTGAATATTTTCTCTCTTATACCTAATAAGCAAATTGTAACTTGATACTTAGAGACCAACTAACTCCTAATCAACCTTTAACTTGTGATTCATATTCCATGATGATTCCGTTCACGGATGTTCGTCATGTTGATTAGAAAATATTGATTTTTGGCCGGGCGGCGGGCGGGCGTGAGGAGCGGGGAGGAGCACACCGCCCAGCGAGGGGAGGATGCCCGGGCCCCGCCGCACCCGGAGCCCGCCCCAGGCAGTCCGTGGGCCCACGGGCGGGCGGCGGCAGCGAGCGCAGCCGGCGGCGAGGACCACGGCCCGCGATGTCACCATTGTTCAGCTGGGTGGCCAAGGTCTTAAGGATGCTGCATCTGCCTGTTCACCTGTCAAGCCACCAGTGTGCTCCACAGGTTTTCTGCATTCTTCCCGGGACAGAAACATGCCGTTTTTCCTCTTGGCAAATGATGTGACATCATGGTTCCTGCAAAACTCATCATCAGCTGCTCCACTTAGGTTTTGTTGTTGCAAGTTTCGCTGTCAGTATTTCCTCATGGTGAAATCAGCAGTGCTAGTTTGCTTTTTCTTTTCCATATATGAAGTCATATATCTTTCTGAAAGTCAAAGATTATGCTATATCACTCAGTTTTGAAATTACATCATTTAATGTGGAATGCCTGGGCTGGTGAGATAGTGCAGTGGTCTAAAGCACCTTCTTCGTAGGCAAGCTTAGGCAGGCGCAGGGAACCGCAGTTCAATCCCCAGCACTACATGCCACACCAGTCCTGCCCTTAGGGTGGGCTGAGCACCCCCAAAATAAATAAATAAATAAGAAAATACTGATTTTTTTCCAACTCCTTCAAGCCTTCACAGTTATTCATATACTGCTATAAAGATGAGCCTCATTTATTATCAGTATGAATTCCTTTTTGTTTAAGTACATTGTTATACTCATGTATTTATTATTTATTAACAAATTATATCTAGGACAGTTTTAGTTTTCCAGATAAATTGAACAGATGGGGCTGGGGAGATAGCTCCATGGCACAAGTGCCCGCTTGGTAAGTGCAAGGTCATGAGTTCAAACCCCGGTCCCAATAAAGAAAGAAAGAAAGAAGATATACTTAACACAAGGGCATGTTTCCAATTATTAACTTCTTACATTGCCATGCTATATTGCTACACATAATGAATTGACACTAATGTACAGTATTAATATTAAAGTCCATAATTTTTCATATGTCACTCCTTTTTTTAGTGTGTTTCTGGTACTGAGGACTGAACTCAGGACCTTGTGCTTCTTCTGCCACTGAGTGATCTCCCTGACTTATCATTGGTTTTAACTTATGTCCTGTTATAACTGACACTGCAAAATGAAAATTTAGACTTTTGGTTTCATGTGTGTGTATGTGCGTGTGTGTCCTTTTTAGAGGCCAAGGGCACAAATATTCACCGCTCCACAGCCCAGATGAAGAAACAGAATATGCAGACACTGGCAGGAGGAAGCCTGGATCCCAGTTTCCTTTCCACAAGAAAGAGGACAATAAACTGAATGACTAAAAGCGATAAAGCATGTGTGGATGTTATGGTTTGTCTCTAGATGTCCCTCCAAAGCCTCATGCAATTGTAGGTGAAGCTCTTCAAAGGTGGCTGGATCTAGGGTGTGTGATGCTGAGATTAAAGGGTGTGACTACTAAATCAGCTCACTGATTGGTTTTGAATAATTTGGGGTGTGGATAATGGGAAGGCCCACTGCTAGGTATGAGTGCAGGTAGCCTGATGGACTATAAGGGAAAGAAAGAAAGAAAGAAAGAAAGCAAGCAAGCAAGCAAGCAGCTGCCATCACATGCTGCTGCTGCTTCACTACTTCACTGCTTTGCTAATTTTCATCTTCTGTGAACTATTTCTCCTCTGTCGTGCTCCTCTGCTATGTTATCCCACCTTAGAGCCAGCCAGCTAACTATGAACCAACAAACTGCAAGATACAATAAACTCTTCATCCTTTAACTTTGTGTCAGGTATTTTGTCTCTGCAATAAGAAAAGTAACTAAACCATGAAGATCTATACTATATCTTTATGCTCTCCTTCCATCCCCTCTGTTCCTTACTATAAAAGACTCCTGCCTTCCTCTAAATGTTGAGGTGGTGGTTTGAAGCAAAAATGCCCCTCCATGTCCTTAGAGCTAACTTTGAATAAATCCTTTATCCTTTTATCCAAATGCATGACCTCCTTTGAATTGGTCGGAGGCCAGTGAAAAAACTAACTGGCTGGTAACAATTTCTGTCTCAGGATCTTGTTATGGTTTTGATCCAAAATGTCCTGAAAAGTCTCAAATGTTCAGAGGGGGGCCTTTGGAAGGTGATTGACTCATGGAGGAACTATCTCATCAGTGAATTAGTCCATTGATGAGTTCATACCTGAATGTGCTATTAGGAGGTGAGACTTAGTAGGAGAAAATAAGTATCTGGGGTATGACCTGGAAGAGAATATTTCTCTCTCAAGTTCCTCGGTATGCAGACTACCATGGGTTCAGTAACGTTTCTCCCATATCCCTTCCTGCATACTTCCTTGGAGCAGGCCAACCGTGGACAGAACCCACTGAAACCATGAGCTAAATAAACTTCCTTTAAATTGTGGGTGATAGGTATTTTGTGGCAATGATGATAAGGTGACTGACAGAGAGGTCATCCACAATTTTTACTTATATTTAGTTAACATGTTTCCTTAGGCTGATTTGGCTTTCATAGTTCCTTGGACTTTACTTTTTCTTATTTGTTTATTGATTTATTTATGTATGTATTTATTTTTGTATTTTAGGGAAGTGTCTACAGGGTGTTCAGGATCTCACTACTAGATCAGACTTATAATGAATTGCCTGTTTACAGCCTCCCAAGAGCTGGGATTACAGGCAAGCACCACCACACCCAGTCTCTACTTTTCTTTCTTAAAGAAAAAAAAGGTATAAAATTTCAAAACAACCTTTTAGGAGAATAATAATGGTCAGTGCATTGTGTATTGTTATCTTCAAAGTAGTTGTTCATATCACAAGATATACGTATGAAAAATTGATTAAACAATGTAGGCATAGACCTTTCTTTTCAGTGAACTAATGCTATGGTCTGTATCTAGTTGTCTCCCCCAAAGCCTCATATCAGTTATAGGGCAGAGGAGCAACAACTGGCTTGAGAGGAAGGGCCAGAGGACCAGGGCAGGGCCTGAAGGGCGGGGACAGAGAGGTGCAAACTGTTAAACTGGCTAGCCTGTGCTTTCTCAGAGATTTGTAGAGGATCGTCCTGGAACAGCAGCACAGTGTCTTGAGGTCTTTCTCTGTAATTCAGACTGCTTGGAACTATAAAACCTCCAGTAACTGTGAGCTAAATAAACCTTTCCTTCCCTCATTCTGAGTGTCAGATATTTGTCCCAGCAACAAGAGAAGAGTAACTAAACAGAATTTGGTACCAGAGAAGTAGGGTTGTTGTTGTGGCTAAACCTGACCATGTGGATTGCAAGTTTTTGGGAATGGCTTATGGGAAGAGATAGGAGAGGTTTGGAGATGTCACCTACAAGAGAAGCACCAGAACAGCTTCAGCTGTTCTGTAGGGAAGATTCTGGTTAGAGCTCAGACCAGAAGACTGACAGAAAGCCTGACTATTAAGAACAGGATGGGGAGGTTTCTGCTGGGAAGAAGAACTGCATTGGTTGTTGACCTCCAGATCATTTGTATTTTGGCTTAGCAAAAAGTTTGAGCTTTGTCTGAGATTGAGATTAAACATGGAGGACTGATTCATCTTCCAAAGTAAATCTCAAAGCAGTCAAATATTGGGACAGTGGCATGGTTATTGGGGGCTCTTAGTTAGATTTATGTTTAGAATGAAGACCAAAGAGCCAAGCAAAATGTTTTAAAATGTTGTGAGTTTGGCCAGAAAGGAAGTGCCAGGAAAGTCGTGGGCTGCAAAGATAGAGCTGACATCTCCATTGCCCAGGTGGAACAGAAAAATAGAAAAGATGTGCTGAGGGCATCACAGAAAGTGGCAGGTTCTCACCCTTTGCAGCCTCAGAATCACAAGGGTGAGAGACTTCGCTTTGAAGAGAAAGCTGTGGAGCCCCATATTCCAGAATGGAGGCAGTGGCCACACTGTGTTCCAGAATGGAGGCAGCAGCCACTGCAGATTATAGAATGGCACCAGCATAGAGAATTTGTTTCTTTGAATCAGGGTTAGAGAGCTCAGTGATGTAGGCACTTGACCCCTACAACCAAGAGAGAGGAAAGCCTGGCTACAGCTACAGCTGACAGCAGACTTTACATCATCCACATGACATTGGTTTTAGGTGCATGCAGAATGCAACAATTCTGAGTTTGAAAAGGCTTCAACCTCAATTTCAGAAGAAGGCCTTGGAGACCAAGCAATGTGCCCCTGAGAGGGCAGTGTGTGAAGCTGTGAGTGAGAAGCCTATCCAGTAGAAACCCTAGATATTTGGAAAAGCCAGGAATGTGGATCATCTAAGGAAAATTGCAAAGAGGGAGCAAAGCTGGCCTAAGAGAGAAGCCATGAGAGCTGCAACCACCAGAAGTGCCATAGGTGCAGAGTCACACGGAGTTCACAATTTGCCACAGATTGCTTCAGATGTTCTACATGGAATTATAGGACTTGACTTTTGCCCTGCTAGATTTTGGACCTGTTTTGGCCCAATGGTTTGTATCCTTCTCTGTATACCTTTTGGACTGGCAATGTTTATCTTGTGCCTTTGAATGCTGGATGTATTTAACTTTTTATTTGTACAGGTCTCACAGTTGAGAGTCTGCCTTGGATCTTGGAGGAGACTTGGGACTTGGACTTTTCAGCAATGCTGAAACTGTTGAAACTTTGGCAACTCTTAGAGATGGACTACAATGCCTTTTGGACAAAGGGATTTGTTTGAGAATTTGGGGTCCAGGGGAAGAATGTTATGGTTTGTGTATAATTGTCCCCTCCAAAGCCTCATGTAAGTTATGGGGCAGACATGGTTGGAGGAACAATGAGTGGCTTGAGGGGAGGAGCCAGAGGACCAGGATAGGGGCTGAGGGGCAAGCCCAGAGAGGCACAAACCATTAAATTAGCTAGCCTGTGCTTTCTCAGAGACTTTTAGAAGATCATCCTGGACACAGTGGCACAGTGTCTCAAGGTCTTGTTCTGTAATTAAGGCTGCTTTGAACTATGAATCCTCCAGTAATGTGAGCTAAATAAACCTTTCCTTCCCTTGTTTTGAGTGTAGGTTACTTGTCCAAGAAACAAGAGAACAGAAATCAAAACAACTAATATATAACATTTTTTTCCTTCTCCCTTCCTTCTTTTCTTCTCTCCCTCATTCTAGTTTCTCATTCCTTTTGTATATTAACATCTATTGTACATTTTGGATCTTATTTACTCTTTCAGTTTCTTATATTAGGGAGACATTGCCATGTTTGCACATGTAAGTCTGATTTATGTCACTAAAGAGTATACTCCCTAGTTGCATCCATGTCCCCTATAAATGTCTCAAGTTTATCCTTCTTTATAGCTGAGTAGTACTCCACTATATAAAAATACTGCACCTTTTTTATCCATTCTTCAGTTGATGGACATTTGGGTTGTTACCAAGACTTAGCTAAGATTGGGCCAGAGAGATAGCTAAGGAGACTAAGTGCCTGCTTAGGCTAGCTCATGGACCAGGATTTGATCCTGGCATGATGCGCTGGCCCTGCCCCCTAGCAAGCTGAGCCAGCTACCGAGTCTGGGCGTAGTAGCACACACCTGTAATCCCAGCACTGGGGAGGCTGAAAACAGGAGGATCACTATGAGTTTGAGCTGTGTAGTGAGACCTTGTGCTAAGTAAATTTAAAACAAACAAAAAGGTTTAGCTGTCAGAAACATGGGGGTGTACATATATTGCTGTGATAGATGTTTTCAGTTTTTCTAAAAAAAAAAATACTCAAGTAAGCAGGCCTGGCATATGAGTGAGACTGCCCGGGGCCCACCAAAAACTCATTTGACCCAGCAACAAGGCCCAGCATGTGAGTGAAACTTCATCCGTCAGACAGGCCTGGGTGTGGAACCGTGAGCCAGAACTCGGTGCAGAGAGGCTAGAGACAAGACCCCCCCAGCTGATCCATACTGGCACAGCAGGTTTATGTCCAACGGCTGCAGCAGGAAGAAGCAAAGTAAAGCAGCCAGACCCAAGCCACACCCATCTGGATGACTTTGAACTTGGTAGATCCAGATCTGGTGCTAAGGTAAGAACTCTACCAAAGCTCTACACCAAATCAGAAGGCAGGGCTATACAAAATGACCAAGAGAAGGAGAAAAATGTGCTCTCAGGCCCCAAGCCCACCCAGAACAAATGCAGGAGACAATAGCATAGAAGAAGTTGAAAATCACACACCTGAAATCTCTGAAATAATAGCA
>PVKN010018783.1:0-16687 GCA_004027915.1 Capromys pilorides | reverse complement strand
GGAAAAGGTTGTTGCACAGGGTACAGAGGTGTAGGTAGAACACCTGAAGACAACAGAGCTCTCAGGTCCAGCCAAGCTAAATCAGTGAGGAAAGCAACACAGACAAGAACAGGCAGCAAGGTCAGGAGCAAGGAGCGGGATCAAAGGGCCAAGAAGGAAGTGAAATGGCCCTGAGAAAGGTGGTTAGAGGCACACAAGGACATTCTGTCCTGAGGCTCTGGGAAAGCAAACCTGCTTGGCTGGTTACCTCAGATTAGGGTTTTTATAGAGCGTTAAGGAATGCCTGTCTGGAAACTTAGAGTGTTCTATTATTTTTTTGTTATTATTTTCATTTGTGTATTTGGTACAGGTTCTCACTACGAAGACTGGCCTCGTAGTGCTCTGCAACGACACTGTTTCAGCCTCCCTAGTGCTGGGAGTACAGGTGAGTGTCACCATACCCAGACTCTGTGGACAGCTCAGCGTGCCCCAGGGACAGGGGCACCGTGGCATGTGGGACCCTAAAGGGAGGTCTGCTGGGCACCTACAGTGATGATGACAAAACCTCCCTTATGTAACCACTGGCCAGAGATTTTGTCAAGCTCACAGGCTTTAAATCCACATAAAAGTAAACATAAGCAGAACTCTTCTGGTGAAGATTTCCTAAAGGCAACATAAAACGACATGAGATTTTACACCTGTAAGTTTGGGTTTCACCAGTTTCCATTTATTGTCGTTAACCTTAACCAATTCTCATAAGCAATTTGAGTTTGAATTTCTTAAAAAAAAAAAAAAAACCTGGAGGAGAGGATCAGTGTGGCTCTGCACTCTGCATTCTGCAGGCTCCAAATTGCTGGCCTGTTATTGAAGTCAACTCTCATCCCGCAGAGGTAGGAACTGATCTTTGCACCCACCTTCACTGGACACTTCTGGGACAGTTCCCCGAGTCGCACGCATTTTGGGCTCCCTGGGCTCCCTGGCTGCGAATGATTTGCTGTAAGCATAGAATCCTGTGAAGAGAAAAGCCACAGGGATGGCTCCACAGCTGCACAAAAAATCAAGGTGGGAAAATGATGCGCCCGTCCCTACATATTCCTTAAGCCCTTTAGAAAGAAGGCTGCGACTCAAAAACCTGTCACTGCGTGGGGAAGCTTCCCTCTTAGGAAAGGCAACGGTGGGTAGGAGGAGAGCACAGTCCCTCACCAGGCGCTGGCGTGCGAGAGGCTCCTCTCAGGCACCGCGGCTGCGTCCCCGCTAGGGGGCGTGCTCTGGGCAAGGGGAGGCGCTAAGACTGGGCTCCGGGCCTAACAGTCTGAGAAGGCGGTTATGCCTGCCATCCCTCCCTCCATCAGGGCCCCGGCTCACATTCGAGACCTCGGCCGGGCCCAGAGCACCAGTCCTACACTATTAAGCTGGCGTCCCTGGATGGTACCTTCTGCGACACCAACGCGGTGCTCAGCCCTCACTGAGCCTGTGTAGCTCCGACCTGGCAACCTGCGCCTGCGCCAGGATAGCCCGCGCTCTTTAAAAAGGTCTCGCGCGGGAGGGGGCGGGGCACCACTAGGACTCCCAGCTCTCTTCCTCCCCCATTGTAGGTTGGAGAAAGCAGTAGTGGCGGCCAAGGCCAAAGCGTGCTGGCGGGCAAGGAGCACTACGGGTCCTAGATTGTCAGCTTGCCTGGACTTCTTGCCCTTGGCTCTGTGTGGCTGCGCCATGCTTGAGCCCTTGGCGTCTGCAGTGAGCAAAGCATCTGTCAGGCAAGAACTGCTGGAATGGTACAGGAGGATGACAAGGAGAAGCCCGTGAGGGCAAGTGGTGATAAGGGTTCAGCAGAGTCCCCTTTCATCCCTACATGAGCAACAACATGTTCAGAGTGGTGGGCAGGAAGAGCTAGGAAGGCCAGGTCCTGATAAATTGTGCCATTCCTGAAGGGTTAACGTGCAGTCAGGCTATACAGACCTTCCATCAGGGTGAGATGCCCAAAGGGCATAGGGTCTCCACGTTAGCAGCCAGGAGGATGCCTACCTCTCCGAAAGTGTCATGATGCAAGCTTACAAGTGGTGAATTCATAGAAGCAGAGCCAACATTGCCTAGACAGAATTCACAACTACTTGCTCCAGTTGAAAGTGGCTCATCTCAAGAGAGCAGCTGCAAGAAGAGTGACAGTGAAAGGAGCTGGAGAGGGAAAGGATGGAGAGAGAGCAGAGAAATAGGGGAGCAACAGTAAGGGGAAGAGTGGCAAGAGTGGGAACAAAGAGCTGCTAGATCAGGAGTGGATGGAGCAGAGGAGGCTGGAGCTGCAGGAGCTGCAGGAGAGGAAGCAGTCTGAATGGGAGACAGTGCACAGAGCGTCAGACACTGGCACTTGTCTTTGGACTACCTTGGATTTCTACTATCTGCTCTGCTCCTGCCAGTTCCTGGCCTGGCCTCAGCCCTTCCTGCGCCTGAAAACCCTCTAGGACCACCGACGCCTCTATTGTCTTCTGGGCCATAGAGGTTCCCTGAGGCAGCCACACTGTCAGGGCTCACCTTCTCCCACACCCACATGCGTGGACCATAGAGAACAAAGGTCCAAGAGGAGCTGATCAGATCCCAATTCCTTGGACTAGGACTGAGTCTAGCCTGGCCATAGGGTTGTTTAGGACTTTTCCTTCAGAATTTGTAGCCCAGAAGCAGAAACTTACCATTTAAACCTATTGACAGTTTCCAACCTTGATTCTTTCTCTTCCTGAGGCCCCAGAGTGCTCCTTAAATAGGTACTTGCTCTTCTCAGAATACATTCCCTTTCGCTAGCCCAAGTGTTTTGTTACTACAACCAAAGTTATTGGTTTAGAACAACATCAGAGAAAAACAAAACAAAACAAACAAACCACTAACCTGAGAAGCAAGACGGCCAGGTCTCACAGAGTAACAAAGATGTCACAGTTGCACAGTCGTGGTGCTGCCCTCTCTCAACCTCCTGCTTCTCTCTCTGACAGGATTCAATGTGTGACATCCTGGGGGAGGGAGCCAGAGGAGCAGGGATGGAGACAGAGCCCCTGAAGGCATCCTGTGGGTACCACTTTATGACCAGATGGAGCAGCAGGAACAGCTGGAAGGGAGCAGTTTGAATAGGAGAGAGAGCAGGCATAAAGTTCCATAAATTTATGAAGCCGCCTACATTATCCAGGTGACCTGAATGAACTTGTCTCTGGAGAGCTGGAGTCCATGCAGTAAGTGTGACTTCCCTGGCCCAGGACCATGCCCTAGAACTTGGCCTCTCTGTAGCCAAAAATCTTTTAGGAGATGATGTCAGCACTCAGTGGGAGACCAGAGTGGCTGCCATCCCATGCCAGAGTTCTGACAAAAGCCCCAGATGAATTCTTGTTCATTCAAAGAACCCCCAAAGCCAGCCTGTCGGCCAGGCATCCTGCTGTGTAGCCAGGAATGGGAGCGCATTCCCAGATCATCTGTCTAAATATTTACAAGTTAGACATCAAACCAATAAGCTGTTGAGTAAGATATGTTCGATCCTCATTCTCTGACAAATGTCACTTTATATTTTTATTATTTTTAATGTATTTAGTACAGGGGATATAAGGTCTCACTATGTAGATTGGATTTGTGGTGATTCTTCTGTTTTCCTCTTCCCAAGTGTTGGGATTACAGGCGCGTGCCACCACACTCAGTCTCAGTCGCCATCTCAGTGCACCCCGGGGGCAGGGCCAGCATGGCACAATGGAATTGAACCCTAGTCGCTGTGCCTGCCTAAGCATGATGCTGTAATCCACTGAGCAATGTAGCAAGCCTACAGATATCACTTTAAATGGGTGCAACTTTTAAATGTATATGAAGATATATTTATGTCATAGAAAATTAGCAAAACCTCACAGATGGCTGAACTTCACAATTAAAATGTCATGGTCTGTTGCTGAGGTTACCTTATCAGGAGCAGTTAGAGTAAGAGGAATAACATAAAGACATATGTAATTCATCCAGTATTAAAAATATTCTGGGGCTGGGGAGATAGCTCAGTAGAACAAGCACTTGCCTGGCAAGTGCAAGGTCCTGAGTTCAATCCCTGGTACCCGGGAAAAAAAAAAAAAAAAAAAGAAATCTGTTCTACTTCAGTCCACCATCAAGTGTGTGCTCCTGCCTCCTAGCCTATCCATGTCTTCTCAGGAGATTTTTTTAGAATGAAGCAATTCCTGGCCAAGAAGCAAAAGCAGAATCGTCCCATTTCTCAGTGGACTCAGATGAAGACTGGTAATAAAATTAGGTACAGTTCCAAGAGGAAACACTGAAGGAGGACCAGGCTAGACCTGAAAGAAGTTGAACATGAGTTGCAACACATTTACCCTCTGGGAGCTCACAGGACGATACCCTCTTAAATCATGGTCAAGACAATACTGAATCAAGTTTTAAAAGTAACCATTGGTCAGACAGTGGAATACACTTAATCAGGAATCTTGCTTTTTTTTGGTGATCAGTACTATTGAATCAATAATAAATTTTGAAACCCTTAAAAAAAAAAAGTATTTCATGAAAGGCCAGGGAGATGGCTCAGTGGCATAGTGGTGCCTGGCAAGTGTGAGGTCATGAGTTTCATTCCTGGCACCAAAAATAAATAAATGAAAGTTCCATGAAAATTACTTATTTTCCTTTCAGCCAAGTCCACCATATCCTGCTGCTCTGATGTGCTGCCTTATGGCAGCCCCAAAGCAATGGAAACAACCCTGGACTAAACATCCCGAACTGTGAGCCCAAATAAGCTTTTCTGTTTATAAATGAATCATCTCTGGCATTTATTATAATAACAGAAAGTTACCACCATACCATATGATCACATCTATAGAAAATGAGAATGTCAAAGCCAAGCTCTAGTGATAGAAACCAGATCAGTAGTCCCTTAGGCATGGAAAATGGGAAAGTAGGAAAGAGTAGGAGGAGTAGAGGTTATCAGGAACACAAGAAAACTTTGTCTGGGGGAACAGGAAGATATGTTTCACTATCTTCATTGTGGTAATTAACTTCAGGTGTACATATGTGTCAAAATTGTCAAATTATAGGCCGGGCGTGGTGGCACATGCCTGTAATCCCACCTCTTGGGAGGCTGAGGCAGGAGGATCAGTGCAAGCTCAAGACCAGCTTGGGTTGCAAAAGTGAGCTCAAGGCCATCCTGAACTGTATAGTGAGAGCCTGTCTCAAAAAGACAAAAAAATTATACTGTGTATATGTGCAGCTTATTGTATATCTGCATCTCGGAAAGGTGCTTATAATGTTTAAGGAGCAGGGTGAAGTGGTTCCTGCCTGTATCCCAGAGCTAGAAGGAGTGCCATGTGTTGCAGGCTAGCCTGGGCTACCTAGTGAGTTTCAGACTAGAGAGTGAGTTCTTTTTATATAGTTATTATATTTATTGGTACAGTTTAGATATACATAATGATCACATGTGTCATAGGAAATTCGGACCTGCACACAGTATGTCTTAGTTTCTTTTTTCTCCCATTCTCTTCCTCTCTCAACTACTTTTCCCCTCCTTTTTATAAAGCTTTGTTTTCATTTTATCCATCTTCTCCCTTGCCCCTTTATCCACTTTCCTCTTAAAAAATTTGCTTCCTATTTCACAATATCTATTATATATTTTGGTTCTTCTTTAGGCTTTTAGTTTCAGACACAACAACAAACAATGCAATATTTTCTCATCTGTCCAATTTATTTTGCTTAAGAGTATGGTCTCAAAGTGCATCCATTTAGTCTAAATGGCTCAAGGATATCCTTCTTTATGCCAGCGTTATATTCCAGTGTATACAAAACACATCTTTTTATCTATTCCAAGGTTTGTGGCATTTAGAGGTTGTTCCAACATTTAGTATTATGTGCTGTGCTCCTATATCATTAGGGTATGATGTTTATAATTCTTCTGGGAAGATATTCAGAAGAGGAATAGCTGGGTCCAATGGAACCTCTAGTTCTAGTTTTTTGAGGAATCACCACACTGATTTCCACGGTAGTGTTGGTTGATTTCTTCACGATAGCCATTCTTTCTGCAGTGAGATGGAATCTCAGGATTAATTTGCATCTCTCAAATGATCAGGGATGTTGAACATTTTGGTTGCCAGTTATACTTCTGAGAAGTGTCTGTTCATTTCAGATGTCCATTTAGGGATTAGGTATTTAAATTTATTTATTTATTTATTTTTGGTCTTTTTGAGATAGGATCTCGCTATGCAGTTCAGACTGGCCTTGAACTTACTTTTGTAGCCCATGCTGGTCTCAAACTTGCACTGATCCTCCTGCCTCAGCCTCCTAAGTGCTAGGATTACAGGTGTGTGCCATCACGCCCAGCTAGGTCTTTAAATTTGGAGAGTCTGATTTTTTTTTTTTTTTTTAAGATTTGTTGGTTTTTTTCCTATGTATTTAGTACAGGATCTACAGGCTCTCACTACATAAATCAGACTCATAATGATCCTCTTGTTTTCAACCTCCCAAGCACTGGGATTACAAGCACACGCCAACATCTCAGTAGCTGTTTCAGTGCACCCTGGGGGCGAGACTGGCAGGACACACCAGAGATCCAACTCTGGTCCCTGTGCCTGTCTAAGCAGGCGCTTTAGTCCACTGAGCTATTTGGCTGGCCCTGATTATTATTATTATTATTATTATTATTATTATTATTTTAGTTCTTTGTATGTTCTAGATATTTGTCCTTTATTGGAAGAACTAAGGGGTTTTTTGTTTTGTTTTGTTTTTGTTCTGTGGTTGTGTTTTCACTTTTTTAGTGATTTTAGTCTGCCAGTCTGTTTCTTTTGATTGGTGAATTGAGACCATTTACATCTATGGTTATAACTTCTATGTATTTGCATGATCTTGACATATTATTTTCCTCCTGGTGATTTGCCATCTTTCTTCTCTATGATTTTTCCCCCACAAAGAGACTTTCTTTGGTCTTCTTTGTACTATTTTGTTTTTTGGTACCAGGAATCGAACTCTGGATCTCGCGCTTACTAGGCAGGCGCTGCGCCGCTGAGCTACATCCCTGGCCCTCCTCCCTGTGATTGTTTGCCTCACTTGGTGGCTTCTTTATATTGATACTCTTGGAATTGTGGCCCTTAGTATCTCTTTCTAGAATATTTTTGAAAACCATCTGCAAGGGCCAGCCAGATAGCTCAGTGGATTAAAGCATCTGCTTAGGCAGATGCAGGGGGTTGGGTTCAATCACTGGTATTAAGGATTCTCTAGGTATCCCTCTGAGATGTTCTCTAAGTATGGCTGGTTTTTGGTCTTTCTGTCTGTGACATCGTCCTATATTCCTATTTTATTATGGAGGAGAGCCTGTTTGGCTCAGCACTTAGTCCTTTAGTACTGGACTTTGGAGATGATTAGGACTGCCGATAATTACAATCCTCATACGAGTGCGAACAACTGATTACAATAATTATGGCATCTGATCTAAAGTAATACAACTAGCAATAACAGTATCATCAAGCATAGTCTAAAAATTAACAATCTGTGGTAACTGCTAATTTAGTATCTCTAACCCTAGGAGCAAGATCTATAGTTATATGACAACAACCAACATACACCAGAAAGCTTATACACAGTGAGTTTCCCCCGGTAGAGTGGCTTTCTCCTGTGGGGAAGGGGATCTTAGGAAATATAGAGGACATGACAGCAATAACTGAGGAGAAATATACTGTAAGCAAGGCTTTAGGACAAAGGATTGATCACCAAAACTTTGGGAGCTGAAGAAGAAGACAAGAGAGAAAAAATAAAGACAGGAGAAAAGAAACTAAACAACCACCCTCAATAAAAGTTGCTCTGGTGCCCCCAGTTCTTTGTTAGTTCCCTCATGAGACACAGAATCTGTACTAAATTACCCCAGCAAGTGTACAGTAGGATTACTGCTGGGTGTGGGGTTGATTTTGGCCAACCACTGACTCTTCTCACACATTGGTCATAGGGTGGAAGTAGTGTCCTTGTCCCACCACCCAGTCAAAGCTGCTTGCCTGTTTGGGACACTGGTTGCAGGACAGGTGGGGGTACCCTTGTGCTACCACCCACCAAGTCTACTTGCCTGCTTGCACTGTTGGTCACAGAGCAGGGGGCCTGCTCCCAGTCTGTCATAGCTAAGGCTAGGACGGGCTTTTGGCCCCAGCATAATGGAGTCTCTGTAGTCCCAGCTCCTACTTCTCCACAGAACTCCCCCCAGTCTACTGTCCTCCCGATGGCTGTCTACTCTGACTGGACAGCCCTTCCCTCTTCCCACTCAGGGACGTTGGAGCTGGTCTGCTGCTAGAGTTCATGCCCAAGCCCATTAAAATAAAATGGCAGCCCTGCCACCTGCTGCTGCTTTTCCACGTGACTGTGCCAGGCACCGCTTTAGCTCACTCACCCAGAGACCCTTTAGGTCCAGGTCAGTCCCAGTCCCCCCCACCCCCATGCTCTGCCTAAGCAGGCGCTTTAGTCCTCTGAGCAATTTGGTCAGCCCTGGAAAAGAGAAGTTAATTAATTAATTAATTAATCAATTAATTTCTTCAAATCTCCACTTCACCTTTACTGGTGGCCAAGGGTCTTCCCTAGGAAGACACAGGATAAGACATGCAGACTTTTTTTTTTTTGTTTTTTTGTCTTTTTGAGACAGGGTCTCGCTGCGCAGTTCAGGCTGGCCTTGAGCTCACTTTTGTAGCACAAGCTGGTCTCGAACTAGCACTCATCCTCCTGCCTCAGCCTCCCAAGTGCTGGGATTACAGGCGTGTGTTGCCATGCCTGGCTGATAATGAAGATCCTTACACTGCACTTGCTCTATCACTTAGCTTCACCTAATCCTCCTTTTTCTTGTAGGAAACAAACCAAGCTTCTGGTCTCCTAGGGATGAAATCTGCATATTCTGTCCCTTCTTTGTGTCCAAAGAGAAGAGGAAGTGTTGTTATGTGTTCAGCAAGAGCCACTTCGGAGAAGTTGTTCATCTCCAAAAGAAAAAAAAAGTATGTTACAATTGGAAAGCTTGCTTGTGATGTAGTTTGTGATCACTAGGGGGCAGAAGCAGCCCACGTGGAGGACTGGGAGCCTGTGGAGGGGTTAGCCTTCATTATTTGTGCTATCTTCTAGAATCCCCAGAGTGAGCACTGCCTTTATGCTTAGCAGAGCTGGTATTGGGACTGTGATCTCAGTTCTGATTCCATAGCATATTGGTCTCAATACCAGAATACTAGGGACTGGGGAGATAGCTCCGTGGTACAAGTGCCTGCCTGGCAAGTGTGAGGTTGTGAGTTCAAACCTGGTCCCACAGACAAAAAACAGAATACCTCCCTGTCCTCTCCGATTTTTTAAAAATTATGTCCTGAGCGAGTAGAACATGTCCATAATCCCAGCACAAAAAGGATGAGGCAGGAGGATCGCCACAAGATTTTTTTTTTTTTTTTTTTTTGTGGTACCAGGAATTAAACCCAGGACCTTGTGCTTGCCAGGCAAACACTTATTCCACTGAGTTATTGCCCAGGACCCCTATTGCCACAAGTTTGAAGCCAGCATGGGCTGCATGCTGAACTACATATTGAGACCCTGGTTTTTTTTGTTGTTTGTTTTTGTTTTTTTTTAATGATGTCCTGTCTAGGCAGGAGATATAGCTCTGGATTTGTTACCCAAGGTCTTGTTTTGCTTTGGAGACAGGATCTCATTATGTAGTTCTGATTGGCCTTGAACTCACTTATGCAGCTCAGGCTGGTCCCAAACTCACAGCAATACTCCTGCCTCAGTCTCCTGAGTGCTGGGATTACAGACATGTCCCACCATGCCTGGCACTCAAGAGCGGATAAGAAACCACAGGAAAAGAGGTCACTGGAGTGCAGTAATTCTTTGGAAGACACTTCCCACCTTGTCTGAAACAGGCTGGCCTCACCAGGTGAGACTGCTTTATAGAGGAGATGGAAAAGCCAGGTTTAATGGGGGCAGGGAGAAACAAGGAAGCACCCATGTGATGCTTCAATGAAAGCCTCCCATTAGGAGCCATTGCTGACCCTGACTGAACCCTGCCAGTGGGTTGGGGGTGTGGTGCTCAGTGCCAGATGCAGGGGACCATTCTATTCCTGCGGAATGAGCTGCACAGAGGTTTAGCAAGTTGCTCAAAGTCTTCGAGCTGAAAGGAGGCACAGAAAGGATTTGAATTCAAGTTTAGCACAAACCCATGGGCTTAGCTCCTGCTCAGAGTCCTCACTTCTTCCTTTTTTCTTTAGTTCTGGGAGGGTGATGGTAGCAGATGCTGGGCACTTTGAGTTAGTTTTCTGGAGATAAAGCTGGTAACTTCTCAAGAGATGGTTAAGCCCATATGGTAATCCAGGAAAGAGGGTTTCCTACCCTTTCACGCCATTATATTGAACATTTGCAATGGATGAGGTTGGTGATAGTAGTGATCTCAGCAGTGATACTATTTGAAGGTCAGGAGGCCAGTGACTTGGAACCGAGATGCAGGTGACATGTAGCAATCCAGTGACACCATTTATAGCACCCAAAGAAATGCACTAAGAGTCTGTCCAAAGCTATGGCCCCCAGTAGCATCCTGAACAGGCGTGCAGACCAGAACGCAGGCCCAAGCAGTATATCTGATGTTTGCAGGTGTTGGAGCAAGGATGCCACCCATCCTCTGGAGCAAGTCACTCTCCCATGTGGCCCAAGGCTGGGTGCGGCTGTCTAGCAATTTCTCCCCTTTCCTTTGGTTTGGGACAAGCCCACCTAGATCATGCAGTTTATTCTCCAGGCAAGATAGCCCAGGGAGGTGGCCTCTCCTCCTTTGGGTTGTACAGAAACCAATCACCCTGGGCCAGTGCCAACCATACCTTCTTGTACCAGTTTTACCCTCTGTGGATCCACACCTGACTAGAGATAGGCACTGAATTAAGTCCAGGCTCGTGTGGGAGGACACCGCGGAAAGAAGCCATTTAGCTCTTCACAGGTCCAGGTGGCCCATGCTGTCACTGAGCTGCCGTCCAGGAGGAAGCATCCACAAAGAAGTCAATAAGGACCTGCATTATTGTCAGGGACAAGTGCGTACTCAGAGGCCAAGAGCTGCTTCACACAGGGCAAAGCATCCTCAGGATGCTGTCAGGGCCGAGACTGACTTTTCCTAGGAAGCACCGAAGTGGCATGTGACAGCTGCCTTTACTGCTTTGAAAAAAATTTCAGTGTGGTGCAGTGGCATTGCCTGCCTGCAGTCCCAGGGTATGACCAGCTTTTTGTAGCTGTGACCCAAGACCAGAGCAAAATAATGAAGAGAAAAAAAATGTTTGCTTTAGCTTTCACTCTCGGGCTTTTGTGCAGGATCAGCTGGCGGCTCCATTGCTGTGGGCCTGAAGGGAGGCAGGAACATGATACGCTCCCCAAGGTCACCCCCCTTGCTCCACTCCCTTAACCACGATCCACTTCCCATTTCCATCACCTCCCAATAAAGCTGCCAAATTCTGATCTCATCCATGTGTCCATCCACTGATGAAGTTAGAGCCTCTGTAATCTAGTCACCTCTTGAGCCCCCAGCTCTGAACACTGCTGCCTTGGGACAAAGGCATCTCTATATGAGTCTTTGGGGGATTCTTCATATCCAAATCATAACACTGAGGTACTCAAAAGACTACAGCAAGAGATTTGCTTACCCAGGATTTTGAGATCACCCAGGCAATGCTGCAAACCATTGTTTCAAGAAAAAAAAAATTTTTTTTTAGGTAGGTGTAGTGTGTACACCTGTAATTCCAGCATTAGGGAGACTGAGGTAGGAGGATCACTGCAAGGTTGAGGCCAACCTGGGCTACATAGTGACATCCTATCTAAAAAAAAATTCTTTTTAATAACTGAATAGTATTGAATATAGAAAAGTTCCCAAATCACAAATGTACACCTCAGAGGTTTTTACAGAAATGATCACCTAAGTATTCAGGATCCAGATCAAGAAATAGGACATTTCCTGAACCCCACAAGCCCCTCATGCCCCTTTCCCTTCTCCTCGTCCTCTTCCTCACTTCCCACCCTTCCCGTTCTCCTGCTCTCAGCCCCCACCCCCAGAGTTTGCGCCCTCTTCCCAGGAGATTCCAAAGCAGAGGCTGTGTTAAGGTCTCTTGTTTATCACACTGGTTCTCCAACACAGCTGCGCATTAGACCACTTGGGGTGCCCCTGCCCATTGAAGTTCAAGATGGAACAGAGGTGGCATGCCTACCACTTGCCAGCGTTGTGACCTCAAATGAGATCCTTCTGCCTCTGCAGTCCTCCCCTATGGAATGGGAACAGACCCTGCAGAACCGAGGCCAACAGCCAGAGCATTGGGCCCACCCACAAGGTGTCCACACATGGCATCTACCATTGTCATTTTTATTTTAAGTAAGTGGTCTCAGAAAGACTAAAGCTCTCCCTTCTTTTGGTGAACCCAGATGTGGGGAGGGAAAAGTGGACTCAGGCTGTGTGGATGGGAGACAAGAATCTGGAAAGGTAGCAGGGAAAATTTGTGGGGGCAGCAGAGTTACCAAGGGAAAGCACCCAGCTCCAGGGACCAGCAGCTGTGGAGGACCTTGAGCAGGCCCACCTTGGGCAAAGCCAGTCCTTCCTCACCAAAAACGGAAACTTTCTGGCCGTGGGCTCTGACGCTGAAAGCAGTTTAGGGAGAAAGAAGACCGCTTAGCTGAGCACTCACTGTGCTGCATGCAGCCAGACCAGCATGCATGCCTTTATTTCTGGAAAGAGGGGGAATGCAAACTCTTTTCCTTCCTTCCCTTCTCTCTCTCTCTCTCTCTCTCTCTCTCTCTCTCTCTCTCTCTCTCTCTCTCTCTCTCATGAGCAGAACATATTTATTGAGGGAAAGAAAGCTCCAGTCTGAGAGAGACAGGAGGGGAGTTCCGAGTGGGTGTCCTCTCTCTCTTTTTTAAAATATTGATTGATTGATTGTGGAATTGGGGATCAAACTCAGGACCTTGCACTTGCCAGGCATGAACTTGTGCCCCTGAGCTATTTCCCTGACCCCTCTTTCTATTTTTTTCAGTACTGGAGATTGAACCAAGGGCCTAGATCATGCTACCCATACACTCTGCCAATAAGCTACCCCACCCCAGCCTTTTAATTTTTATTTTGACACAAAATCTCACCAAGTTGCCCTGACTGGGCTCTAATTTCTGGTGCTCCTGCCTCAGCCCCAGTCTGAGGAATAGCTGGGAGCCACAGTGGGGCTCTCTTGCCCTAGGCTAGACTCATCCCTTTCAGCTGCTTGAGAGTTAGAGGCTGCAACCCAGGCCTTACTCCTAGGCCTCAGGGGTCGCATGAGACTGTGTCCTGCTCTGGGGGCTGCAGAGAATGTACCAACAACCCAAGAGACAGCTGTTCACTCAAGCCTTGTCTATAGTTTTCCCAAAGCAAAAACTAGGTTATTAAGCTATTGATTACTTATGTATTGTACTTGTTTCAAGGCATCATTTTGATTATGGTAGTTCCTCGCTTTTTCGCAGTTTGACTTTCATGGACTGTTTTGTGGGTTTTCAAGAAATATCTATATTATTATTATTATTATTATTATTATTATTATTTTGTCTTTTTAAGATAGGGTCTCTCTATGCAGTTCAGGCTGGCCTTAAGCTCACTTTTGTAGCCCAGGCTGGTCTCGAACTCACAGTGAACCTCCTGCCTCAGCCTCCCAAGAGCTGGGATTATAGGCGTGCACCACCATGCTCCGCTTAATCTAAATTATTTATTGCAGGGGCCGGCTAGGTGGTTCAGTGGTCTAAAGCGCCTGCTTAGGAGGGCTCAGGCAACTGCGGGGACTGCAGTTCGATCCCCGGCACCACATGCTGCGCCAGCGCCACCACCAGGGCAGGCTGAGCCAGCCACAAAATGAATAAATAAAGAAACAAACAAACACAACAAGCAAACAAATAAATAAAAATAAATAAAATAAAAAAAATAAATTATTTATTGCAAATTCTTTGCTATATCATGGGATTTTGCAGTACCATACAGTATACTTTATGTTAAAATTAACATGGTTTTACAAGTTTAGAAAATGGTTAAAAACATTAGAAGTGTTTTTAAAAGTGTGGGAAAGGTTTATGGCTGTGGGAAGGGTTTATAAAGCTTTAAAACACATAAATACTAAATAAATATAACATCGCCACTTTGCTGATTTTCGCTTATTGTGGGGGGGTCTTCCGCAATAAGTGAGGGACCACTGTATAGAACACAGAAAACACAGATAGACAAACAAAATCAGTCTCTTTCAGTCTCACCTACCAGAGACGGCCACCGTCAGTGCTTCTGCATTTATTGGTACTATCTGTGAGTCTGCGAGACCTGTGCGTGTATATAGAAATGTACCATGAAGGAGTCATCCAGCGCCCACTCTTTATCTGCTTCCCTTCACTTTATAGTATTAGACAGTGGCCCTGTGTCAGTGTCACTGAACATGCATTTACAACAGTGGCTCTGCCTACGGAAGCTTTAAAAATATTGATACCTGGGTCCACCCCAGAGCCAAGTTGAATTGATCTTGGCGGGGGCTGTGCTTGGGGAGTCTGATGGAAGATCCCAGGCAGCCTTGCACTGTGCAACTGAGCTTGACAGCTAACTGCTCTAGTGGCATTTTCTCACAAGGACTGGCAGGCCATTTGCTACAGGGAGACAGGGTTAGTGGATCAATTCTCTTTTAGGGAATTTAGGTTTATTTCAATTTTTCTGTGGTTAGAAAGCAAGCAGTAGTGTCTTTTGCTGTAAAGGCTAGGTTGCACTGTATAGATTTTAGCTTTTACAAGCCATGAGGTCTCTGCCACAACTCTTTAATTCAGTTAGTATGGCGCAAAAGCAGTCAGGCAATGCGTAAATGAATGAGCAAAGCTGTGTGAGAAAACTTTATTTCCCGCCATCACTGGTAGCCAGATCTGGCATCTCAAGTCAGGGTTAGCTGACCCTTGTCATAGATGATGGGAAGCGAACTTCCTCGGAGGCAAACTTCCTAGTATGAAACGAATGTTTTCTTGTAACAGGAGTTGTATATTGTTTATTTTTAGAAGTAGGACTATTCATCACTGTAATCATGTATTTCCTGTATAATGGAAAATAAATGTAACTTGTTTCATACTTGCTTGCAAGCATGACCCATTATATTTATTAGTGGGGGGCACTGAAGCACTGTGGATTAAACACAGGACCACATACCATTGCCTGACACTCCCAGTCCCTCTAGGAGAGGAATGTGATCCACAGATGGTCAGGAATGGGTCATCAGACCTGCCTCTGTCACTAGCATCTTATGTGCTAGCCCTCACTTTAACCAGGAACTGCTTCTTTACTCTCACCCTCTCTGATCCACATCAGATTTTTGAGAATGATGTGGGCAGGAGTAAGGAAATATTTCCTGTTCTGAATACACAGCCTGGCTATCTCAATTTTGTCTCCCTAGGTTTCTGGAATTTAATCTCTCTCTCCATCAACTGCAATCACACAGACCAGTCAAACTATGCTGTCTAGAATTTATCAGCAGATTGCTCCTGGAAACTTCTAGCATCACCACTCTGCCAGGGAGCAGAGGAGAGACAATAAGAGGACTACATGTCTTGCACCTTCACGTCTTGCCCCTTCACCACCATGTTATGGTTTGCGTATAGGTTTCTCCCCAAAGCCTCAAGCAGTCAAGGGCCTTCTGGAGTTTGTAATTGATTATATTTTGTGGCTGTGGGTGCTGCACCTCCCCTGGGGTAGGTAATTTACATTTCAATGTAAAGAAGGAAGAGCAGTTAGCTGCTTGAGCTGCTGCTACTCCTCCCTTCACTCTCTTTGCTGCAGCCAGGAAAGGTTGCCCTCTGCCATGTGCCGCTCTGCCTTGGAGCCAGCTGAGTATGGACTGAAATCTTCAGTAATTGTGAGCTAAATAAACCTTTCCTTCCCTAATTTGAGTGTCGGGTATTTGTCCCAGCAACAAGAGAAGAGTAACTGAGACAGTAAGTCAGGTGCATTAGGGCTGGTAGGCACTTGACAGAATGTGGGGCTAAGCTCAGATTGCTAAATTTCATCTTCTCAAAGGTGTGTGTGACCGGCTGATGAGACCTACTGGAAAAGAACAGGGATTTTGTGCACTGCCACCAAGACCTAGACAGTTTCTTTTTCCATCACAAAAATCTGAACAGGAAGCAGTTACATTGAGAGAAGGGGTAGAGGTGACAAGAACCTGACCCTACTGTCTGATGCAGAGAAGTGCAAGTTCACATGAGGGAAATGATTTGTGGTCTCGTAAAGATGATCAGAATTTAAATCATTTGTAGAGAAAGCAGATTTTCCAAGCTGCCTCTGGGCACTTGTCCTTGCACTGTGCATGTGCGTGGCTCCAGTGCCAGATGCATTAAAAATGTTTGCCTCTGATCTGAGCAGAGTCGGCAGGATTTGCTAACATGTTTAGTGTCTGATGGCCTGCTGTACAAGTCTAACAACAGGCTGGCATTTGCATGGTTAAGTTTTTAGATCCCTTTGTCCTTGCCCTTGAACATGGCTGTAGAATATACTGGCCTTTTTCTGTGTTCTGTGTAAAATGTTTTACCAAATGTGGTTTGGAGGATTTCAGATTTTTTTTTTTCCTTACTTAGGGGTTTATTAAAGAGGTATCAGTTTTTTGTTTTGTTTTGTTTTTGGTACCAGGAATTGAATCCATGACTTTGTGCTTGCCAAGCAGGTGCTCTGCTGCTGAGCTACATCCCTTTCTGTTGTTTTTTTTTTTTT
>PVKN010018782.1:0-16691 GCA_004027915.1 Capromys pilorides | reverse complement strand
AAAAGGTCCTCCATCTAGAATTTATAAAGAAATAAAAACATTAGGGTCCTAAAATTCAAAGACCTAATCCAGAAATGAGCTTTTGAGCTGAACACACACTTCTCAGAGGAAAAAATAGTAGAAGCTTATAAATACATGAAGAAATGCTCGGTCACTAGCCATCCATGAAATGCAAATTAAAACAACACTTAGATACCATCTCACCCCAGAAAGAGTGGCTATCATAAAGAAATCAATAAACAACAAATGTTGGAGAGGCTGTGGGGAAAAAGGAACCCTTCTCCACTGGTGTTGGGAATGGAGACTGGTGTAATCATTATGGAAAGCAGTGTGGAGACTCCTTAAAAAACTAGAACTGGAAATCCCATTCAATCCAGCTATCCCCCTACTAGGAATTTTCCCAGAAGAACTGAGAACATCGTGTCATAGAGATGTTTGTGATCCTGTTTATAGCAGCACAACCAAAATGTCTGTCACCTAAAGAATGGGTGAAAAAGATGTGGTGTTTTTATACAATGGACTATTACTTAGCTATAAAGAACGATAAACCAAAGCCTTTATATATAAATGAATATACCTTGAACATGTACTCATAAGTGAAATAAACAGACCAACATGTGTCAACATTGTATAGTCTCCCTATTGTGAGAACTCAAAAGAAGAAGCAAAAATGGAAAGGCATAACACAGCTAACTGTAAATCAAGAACTTAAGGATTAAACAGCAAGGAGACAGCAAGCCGAAAAGTTTAGAAACATGGCAGGGGCAAAACCAAGCACAATATAAATTACACAATGGTCCTAAGAATGTCCAGGTTTTTGACACTGAGGATAGCAATGTGTAATACTAAACCATGCTTGGAATGCCTGTCATTCTGGTCTTTTAGATGTGTGCTGCTTCTAATGTCACTTCAATTATTGCTATACTCTCAGGTTAATGTTTGTTTTTTTAAAAAAAGGATAATAAAAAAGAGTAAGAAACAAGGAAAAATGGCATAGGATTGACCCACTTCAATTTTGCACATGATTAGATTTCTAAATTGCTTTGTAAAAATGTGCTACTTTTTTAAAATCACATTCTATAGGGATTTATTAGAATATCAATAATTGATGGCAAATACCAGTTCCAAGTTAAGTCTAAGGCATTGATATTCAGAAAGACAGTGATGTTAAGCTCAAGAACCTATGTTATAGTAATAATATCACTAAGCTTCTCCTCTGGAGGGTTAAGAACTTAAGTTTTCAGACCAAAAATTAGACAAAAAGAGGGAGTACAAGAATAGCCAATATTTTGGCCCTAGTCCTTAAAGGTCAGTGAGAACTCAGGACATAAGAGAACCTGTGCTGTAATATCCTATAACTCAGTGGTGTCCCACATTTTCTGTTCAGGAGATTTTGAGGCCACAGAGGAAAGGGATCAATAATGTATGATGTACCTAAGGAGAGTCACCTGGAGAAAAAACATTCTCTCAAGCTTTCAGAGAGAGCAAACTAGTCAAGCAATAGCTGTGACTCATCCAGATGGCTGACACTGACAAAAGTTCTACAAAATGTTGTACGTGGCTTCAAGGTAAATCTTGAGGGGGTTTGACTGACCTTGTCAGATACAAAACTTACATGTTTTGTTATATAGGTCTTGTTTTAACTTGGCCTTAACCATCCATCAGAAAAGTTTAATCACGAGGCATAAAAAGTAAAGCCAGATTAGTATGCTGAACTGTAAAAGGCTCAAGTCAACAGCTTCTAACAATGCCAATTCTGCTGATAGCCCACTACTATTATGGAATATTGGGCTGTGCATACAACTAGTGTCACTTAGCTCAATGAGAGGAAATATTTGTACCAATAGTGTCTAGAAAATTTTCATGTCTGCATCTTGTACTCTGAACAACTACTGTGAAGACAACAATATGCATTTTATTAATTATTGTGGCTGTCCTACTAACATGTTTTGAAACTATCTCAGTGTTATTTCTTATTAAAAGTAATGAAATTATAGGATTGGAGAGATGGATCAGTGGTCTAAAACACCTGCTTAGGCAAGCTTAGGCAACTGCAGGGACCACAGTTCAATCCCTGGCACCACATGCTGCTCCAGCCCCATCCCCAGGGCAGGCTGAGCTTGCCATAACATAAATAAACAAAGAAAGTTTAATAAAAAAAGAATTAAATAGCTAAAAATGTAATGAAATTATAAAATAAACAAATAAATAAAATGCTTTAAAAGAATAATAAAAGACATTTTGTTCAGCAAGAGTAAACAAGAGGCATCAAAATCTCTTTCTTGAAATGATACTACAAAGTTACTGTGATAACAACTACATGATACTGAAGAAATAAATACACAAACAAGAGCCAAAAATCATTGGAGCAGAAAAGAAGATGTAGAAACAATTCCAAATATACTCAGTCGCTTTGTTTTCAGAAAGCAGCCAAACATGCTCTTGAAGAAATATAACCTCTGGGCCAGTGAGATGGTTCAGCGGTCTAAAGCGCCTGCTTAGGAAAGCTTAGGCAATCCCAGGGACCGCGGTTCAATCCCTGGCACCACATGCTGCGCCAGCCGCACCCCCAGGGCAGACTGAGCCGGCCATAAAAAAATAAATAAAAATTTAAAAAAAAAAAAAAGGAATTATTTAAAAAAAAAAAAAGAAATATAACCTCTTCATTAAATGGTGTTTTTGAAAAATTGGCTTTCCATATGCTGAAAAATAAACTTAGACCTCTATCTTTCACTTTACACTAAACTAAAATTGAAATGAATAAAAGATATAAATATTAAAATAGAAACGTTAAATTGACTGGAAAATAAAATAGGCAAAACTCTTAAAGACAGAAATGTGAACAAAGACTTTGTGAACAAAACCCTGATGGCACAGGAAATAGTACAAGGAAAGAATGAGCAACTTGGATCACGATGTGTTGAAAATAATGGCACAGAAAAGATGTCAACAATAAAGTGAAGAGACAATCCACAGAATGGGAAAATTTTTACCAGTTATTTATCAGAAAAAGGACTACTATCTACACTATATAAAGAACTAAAACATATTCAGTTCTCTCCAAATTTAAGGGCCCTATCAGAAGGGGGCATTGGAAATGTACAGACACTTCTTGGGTGAAGAAATGCAAACATCCAATAAGTATAAGGATAAATGGTCAGGATCACTTGTCATTTGAGAAATGCAAATTAAAACAACACTAAGACTTTCTCTCACTCCAGAAAGAAATGTTATCTCCAAGATATCAACCAATAACAAATGCTAGTGAGGCCCTAGGGCAAAAGGAATGCTTCTCCATTGTTGGTGGGAAAGTAAATTGGCACAGTGACTATGGAAATCAATGTGAAGATTCCTCAAACAACTAATGTTTTATTTGACCCACCTACTTGTCTTGTAGGGGTCTTCCCAAAGGAGTTAAAAGATACCCATATTTATAGCAGCATAGTTTGTAATATCCAAATCCTGGAAATAACTCTTATGCCCCTAAATCACTGAATGGATGAAGAAAGTGTGGGGTTTTTTTTATATAATGGAGTACTACTCCACCATAAAAAAGGATAACCTTGACACATCTTTAGGTAGATGCACACAACTTTTGAACATAATTGAGAACATGAAATAAATCAGACACAGGTGTTTATTGTATTGCTTCTCTTTTGTGGGAAACTTAACCATTTCTAATTTTTTCTGTATATCTTCCTTATCATTCTTCCACAATTATGCATCTCAATCTCACTGCTGCTGTGTCTAAGAGCCACTGTACTACCTCACTTTTCACTGCAGTGTTCTTTCCTTTCCTAATTATCTGCCAAAGCATTTTCCATCATCCAAAACCGTGAATGCTTAAAAACTATGTTATTCTCTTTCCGCCACTCAGATAACTATGCTTTTTTACAGATTGCCTTACAAGTGAGGTGTTAGTATGTGTGAGTCCCCTTTTTCTTTTGGCACCAAGAATTGAACTCAGGATCTTGCACTTTGCAGGCAAACACTGCACCACTGAGCTGTATCCCCAGCCCTGAGTCTCCTTTCCCTTCAAAGCCATCTGTCCATGGAAAAGTATCTCTGTAGTGGGATGCTTTGCAGATATTAGATCAAAAGTGCCGAGATTTCCAGGGAGCAAGAGCCACCTTCATGTTGGAATCCCCCTCATCACTGAAGGGTAGAAGTCCCCATTGAGACTGAGGAGAGGAACAACATGTTGTACTTTGTTAGTTGTTTTAACTAAACCAAGAATCTTTTTTTTCCACATTTAATAAGAAATAATAATGGGAGAGTTTCACAACACATTAGTAGGACAAATATAAGAATTAATACAATTCACATTGTTGTCCGCATAGTATTGTCCTGAGTACAAGATGCAGACTTGATACCTTTTCTAAACACTATGGGTATAAATATTTCTTCTTATTGAACTAACAGAAAGTAGTTGTATACATAGGGCAATATAGTGGGTTATTGGCAGAACTGGCAATGTTAGAAGCTGCTTAATTGAACCTTTTACAGCTCAGCATACTAATAATGCCTTACTTTTTATCCATAGTGTTTATACTTTTCTACTGGGTGGTTAAGGCCAAGTCAAAACAAGATTTATATAACAAAATATGTACACTTGTGCATCTGACAAGATTGGTCAAATCCCCTCAGGATTAACCTTGAAACCATATACAGTGTTTTGTAGAACTTTTGTCAGTGTCAGCCATCTGGATGAGTTGTGTCCATTGCTTGACTAGTTTGCTCTCTGTGAAAGCCTTAGAGAATGTTTTCTCTCTAAGTGACTCTCATTAGGCACACTACACATCATAGATACCTTTCCTATGTTCAATCTCCTTGAACAAAAACTTTGGGACACCACTGAGTTATAGGATGTTACAGTACAGGTTCTCTTATGTCCTGAGTCCTCACTGATCTTGAAGGGCTAGGGCCAAAATATTGGCTATTCTTGTACTCCTTCTTTTTCTCTAGTTTTTGGTCTGTCAACTTAAGTTGTTAACCCTCCAGAAGAGAAGCTTAGTGATACTATTACTGTAAACATAGGTACTTGAACTCAACATCAGTCTGTCTGAATATTACAGACCTTAGACTTAACATGGAACTGGTAATTTCCATCCATCGCTGATATTCTAATAACTCCCTATAGTATGTGATTTAAAAAGAACTGTTACATTTTTTTACACAGAAATTTAAAAATCTAAGCATATGCTAAATTGTAGCAGGTCATTCCTATGGCATTTTTCCTTGTCTCGTATTCTCTTTAATTACCCTTTTTTGTTTCCTTTAAAACAAACATTTACTTGTGAGAGAGTATAGCAATCATTTAATTAAATTAGAAGCAGCACACACCTAAAAGACCAGAATGACAGGCATTCCAAGCATGGTTTTAGTCTTACACACTGCTACTCTAAAGAATTTTGATGGGGATGGAAAACATGATTTCAAGAGTATTTTAATGTATACAAGAGCTAGCAACTAGAAATCTCTTTTGCTTCCATTTTTTTTTTTTCAGATAAAGGGTTGGTGCTTATTGTGTTTATGTGCAGGCACAGAGGGGTTGCATTGCTTTGCTTTGGCACAGGTAATGGAAAGACCACAGCTGAAATGGAGACTGGAGTGATTTTCTGGCTACAAGAAGAAAACCATTTTCATCAAGATGAAAACATTGCGTCATTGAGACACAATGCTATGCCAGAAAGAGGGGCCATCATCAAGAAGTCACCCAATAACAAAAGCTGGCAAGGCTGAGGGGAAGCAAGAAAGTTTCTTCCACTGCTGGTGGGAGTGCAGGCTGGTGCAACCATTATCGAAATCACTATGGAGATTCCTCAGAAAGCTAGGGTTGGAGGTTCAATGTAGGTTGGCTATTCCCTTCCTGGGTGTTTTTATGAAAGGACTGAAATCTTTGTAGCACAGTGATATATGTGTACCCATATTTATAGTAGCGCAAGTTGTCATAGCTAAACCTTGGAAACAACCCAAAAGTCCATGGAGTATTATTCAGATATAAAAAAAGAAAAATTTGAGGCTTTTGAAGATAAGATCCACATGTGCAAACACCATATTATCTCACTAGGGCGAGAAACTGAAAGAACAATTAAAATCTAAAATTAATAATAGATACTGTGGAAGAGAATGAATTTATTCAATGGGAAAGAAAATCTAGAATTAGGAGAAAGACAAATGAAAGAAGAGAAAAAGATACAATTAGGTATATATGCAGAATAATTTTGATAATTGTGCTACGGATTTCTGCTGGTCTTTTGAAAGGAGCCATTAATGCATAAAATTCTTTTATTTTTGTTGTTATTATTTTTTTCTTTTGAATTTCTTATAATTTTTGTTATTGTTTTGTTTTAAAATGAATCTTGTATCTTTATGTCTGGTAGCCTGAGCAACTTGTTTGAAGAAAGCATCATGTAATACAGCAACCATTGTGCAAATAATTCTTATTACTTTGCTTAGTGATATTTGTGTCATTTCTAATGCTGTTTTTCTATCATTATTCTGTATTCTTCTAAAACTAAAAAAAAATAATTGCACATGGAAAAAACAAGTTTTAGGGGAGCTAAGTTAGGGCTGGTGAAAAGACATTGAAGAGCATTTCATACTTCTCCACTCCACAGCTCTGACACCCCAAAGAGTGGCAGGTGTGGACACTCAGGTGACCTCCATTGTTTATTGTGGTGTTACAACAATGGTCTGCCAATGACATCCAAGTATCTGCGTAAAAATGGAGAGGCCCAGATGACGGAGAGATGAGGGCTGTGGAAGAAGGACCTGACAAGGTGTTGAATGTGTTGTGCAGCTGTGTCACGGATATGATTACGAATAATGCCCAGCCTCCTTTTGAAGATTCCTACAATGAATTGGGCCCTCTGAAGAGGCTGACATTGTGCTGTGACCAACTGGGACATTTGGGTGTAGCAATTGATCGGAAATCATCTTGTAGCCGTAGGTCACAGCATGCAGTTGTTTAATAATTCTGTCAAGTCGATTGAGAATTATGGGTGATTCAGAGTTTCCTCTGAAGGGAGTGGATCAAGCTGGACATTGGTCACACATGTGGGGGTGAGTGAAGCCCAATCCAAGAACAAACAACGTCTAAGGCAAGCCACATGAGCAAGCTGCTTCAGTCCAGAGAACATGAAGCTATGAAACAATCCAAGAAATGGGTTGATAGGCAAAGAGGTGTCACGTGACACCAACCTGATAAATGCATAAATAACTGTGCTATGGTTGTCCAGCAGTGTCTCTCCTCCCATCTGAAGAGAGGATTTCACCTGACTTCAGCTTTCTGTCTCTTAGTTTTATTTCTCTATCCTCTCACCATTCTTATCCCTAGGAACTTCAAGTATGGCACGGGTTGAAGAACTCATCTCAGTATAATTGTCTCAGAAAGAAAGCTTTCCTCTTCCATCTACCACAGTAAGACAGACTGTTGAGACATCTATTAGCTTTAAGGACATTTTAAGCCTAAAACAGAAGGAAGGAACATATTCAAGAATGCACACTTCAGGAATTTTGACACCTGAAAAGTAAATATTATCCCTTCTTCATCTGACAGTTTGCACAAGGTGTTCTTAGCAAAGAGAAGCGTGGTAATGGCTTCTGTGAGGTGTGAACTGGTACAGCGCCCCGCACCACCTGCACATGGAGCCTCTGTGTGTGAGTCTGCAGGGACACTGGGCTGTTGGCAGCCTGCCCTCGTGTTCCACCTGAACTCCACATCTACCACTATGAGGACCAAGACATGTCGGTAGTTCTCCTCATAGCTAGAGCATGGACAGGACGGCGTCCCTTCCCTGCACACTCACCCTCCAGGGTTACCACGGCTCCGTAACAGCCCCGTGCCTCACCTGCAACTCCATGCTTCGTTTTTGACGCTGTGTTCCCCTCGGATACATGAAAATACCAATTCAATTGTAATTATTTTAAAATTCTATCTCACATCCTTCTCACCAAGGGAAATATGTTAGCAAGGCAGGGTATTGCTTTATATGAGAAGAAACAATTACGTGAAATATAGCTAATTTTCAAGTATGCTAACTTCAATTTCATTTCTGTTGCCTTACTACAGGGTGTCTAATGACAACATAAAGTCTATCAGCAAGACCTATTAACCTGCTTCAATATGCTTTTGATTTGAATTCTAATTAGACTCAGGGTAAGTTCTTTCCTCTAGGCACATATCTTCCTTCTGGTTTCGTTTTCTGATTTTAATTTTAACTGTGCTTCTTAGAAAAATCATATACTTCTTTTCTTTTTGACAGGTTATTCTCATCCTAGGATTATTCTCTTCCCATTGGAAGGACAAACTTTTAAGCCAGGTACCTTGGCTTAGTCTCATGGGTATTTAAAAAGGGAGTAGTTTGATGTGGGGAGGAGAGGGGATGAAACAAAAGATGCTTAAAGAACAACGATGATTTTTAAAATTCTGAATGTTGATAAAAGCAATTTTGTTTAAAGACTAAGTAAAAAATGGCGGAGTGGGGGGGATGTGTTTTTCCAGGTAGCCTGCTTAAGAAGTATCCTTTTGAGCAAAGTGAAACCACTCAAGGCTGCTGTGTTCCTGCAGGGTATCTTCATGTCCTGCAGCAGGGTCTGTCCAGCCAGCATGTGGCCGTCGGCAGTGGCCACTGTCCTCAGATGCGTTGGCCTTGTGCTGGACTCAGGCCCTCTTGCTCCTTCTCCTCAATGGCCATCTATTTCTGGGTGCAGCCACTAAGTTAACAGGATTCATTGATAGATCACCAAGAACAAGCCCTTTCCAAATGCTAATTTGAATAACAGTGACTAGCTTAGTGGCATTTTCAGTGCAGGTCGCTTTTGTCCTTGAGGGTGAAGCTGCCTTCAGAAATGCTGTGCTTCCAGAGAGTGGTGACACACAGTGATGTGGAGAGATGCCAGCACACCCCGGGACTGCCTCCCTCAGGAGCAAGCATCACAGGCACAGAGGAAGAGGGGCTGTCCTCACAGCACCTAGAGCCTTGCTCCCAGATCAGCTTCCCCAGACATCTGGTTGTGGAGCTTCTCAGCCATCCTTGGTTTGTCTCCCACAAGTCAGTTCAAAGGCGTTGTCAGGACTGTGGCCAACACTACCCAAAACAGTGAATAAAGATAGGCAGATAGATTAATATTTCTTCCTTTTCTTCTATGTGTTTGTACATGTGCTTGTAAGAAGAATGATTTACAATAGGCAAAGGCATTCTCAGATGATTTGCAAAGAAATTACAATTCCAGAAATAGAAGCAAAATCAGAAAAAAAACAAAGTGAGAGGATATTTTATTGTACAAAAGACAAGATAGATAGGCTGATGCCAAAGCATCAAACATTAGAAATTGGAGGGTGGGAGTGGAGAAAAATCATTTTCCTGGAGACAGTGAGTTAGGGGGAAATTATTTGAATTGGAGAAAAAAGAAAATCTCCTTGGAAATGAACATGTAAATTAAATTATCAAAATCATAACAGAGAGGGAAAGAGATCATCACACTTAGTCAAATGCTTTCTTCACAGTGACTAAAGCAAACAATAAGCTATGACTGGTGAGTGGCATTAGGTACCAATGCCAACCCCAGCTTTGTAACTTCTAATGGATATTAGTTCAGATGGTATGACAGGATGTTTTAGAGATTTGAACTCCTTGTTTACTCACCAATCCTTGGGGTTAGTATTGTGTTGTGAATGACCCATGTACTAAGAGCTAGTTTTCTAAGTGAGGTTTATGGCTCTGAAAAAAATGCATAAAAATGCATTTCATTTCACCACAGGTTTGAGTTTGGTGAAACTTTCAGCTAGCCAGTAGAGGACACATTGCTAAATCTGTATAATTATTTTCATGGGAAAACCTTGAAGGTTTGGTGAACTATTCTAGGAGAAAAGAGGAGGGAAAATAATATGTGCAATTTGGATAAACTCAAATGGAAATATAAACATAATGATTTTATAGCTATGAAGTGGAAACATGTGATAGGAAATGATTTCATGGTTTTCCATGAGGATCAAAATAGAAAAATAAACATGTACATTCATTAGGATAATTATCCATTGGTACTAATGGTGATGTTTAGATAGTCAACGAAAATATACCCTGAGACATGTAAATAGGAGAAGAATTATAGAAGATTAGAGTGCAAGAAAACTTGGAGACAATGTAGCCATGCTGAAGCCTCTGGATTGGAGTTCCCATGGCCAGCAGATAAACAGCATAACTCGTGCAGGACAGGGTTGGCCAACGTGAGGTACCAGAGCATGAATTAACAAGCATTCTTGTGTTTCACTGGTTGCATCTAAACTGAAAAAGAATGGTCAGGAAACATTAGGACAACGTAAGTGAGGACAGGCCCTGTGCACTTTGTCATATCTAGTAGAGGTGCCTATGCGTGGTTTGGTATGAGAAGAGGTGGAGGCTTATACCGAGGAACCTTACCTCCTCATCCATTTGCGAATGATTGATAGCTGAACAAACAACTACTCGGTGAGGATGACCTTTTCCAAAGAGGGCAGTAACATCTCTCCTCTGACCAGCTCTCAAAACATGACCTCAGACAGGTCATACTTTCCCACGTGCCCTTGCTCTTACCCTCAACCCTTCTGCCACCCCACTTAGATCTGAGTGGTCCCTGTGGACCCTTTGGAGAAAGAGATTCTATACCATCCAGGATAACACTGCCCCCACCCCATCTTGGTGTACTTCCCCTGGAAAAGCTCACCATACAGTTACAGGTGTCCAAGGACACTAGAAAAGACATGGGTAGCCACCTTGGGCCCAATGGGGGTTCTGTTAGAGACCCACATGTGGGCGAAAGCCATTAAGATGACTCCAGCAGCCTCTGTCATCTGACCTCAGCTGCATAAGGGGTCCCAAGGGGACTCCTGGAATCCAGCCCAGGATCACTGACAAATAGTAACAAAACAAAAACAAATAATTGCTGTTACTTTACATTATTGAGATGTCAACTCGTGTGTTATGAAGCCACTGAGAAAGAGAACACCACTCCTAAACACAGAAAGACAACAAAACTATTGTCATCCTTTGAAAGACAAAATAAATTGGCAATCAATCAAACTCACTGTTAGGGTAAACTGAGGCACAATGGAGACCACTAAGGCCATGTTAAGTAACATGTGAGGATTTATTGCAGACTGGCTGCAGCCAGGCCAAAGGCAAAAAGGCCAGTGTCCCTGAACAAGAGGCGAGAGCATGTTTTATAGGGGAGTTTAGGTATGGGAGGGGGCAGATTGATGAATGGGGTGCAAAATTTTGGGTCTCTGAGTATGGGGTCTGGACTGGCTAATAGAAGGAGTGGTGTAGGGCATGGGGTGCTGCCAGGCACAGCATGTCTTTTATGGTTTTTCATGGAATCAGCTCTCTGCAGGTTGAGCTGTTTGGAGCAGCTGCTAGCTTCCTACTAGAGGCTGTGTACCTGTAGGTGTGAATAACAGATCTGCCTGGGGAGTGTTTCTCTCCTCCCTGGGCAGGTATCTAGTCAGAAGACCTGACACTGACATTCTACCTCTCAGATACAAATGGATTTGAAAGAAAATGCAAATGTGAAACATCCAAGTGTCTAGCAAAATCCACAGACAAGAGAGTAGCAGTTAGGGTCACCAGTATTATGTAAGCCTGAACTTTGAAGTTATGTAAACACAAACATTCCTGCACACTGTACATCTTTTTATTAGCTTAGAAAAATAGGCAAGGTGACGTGATGCATCATTCCTACCTCTAACTTCTGTCATTCTGTCTTTATTGTGTGGGTGTTCAGTTTACTGAAAAAGCCAGATTTTAGAACAGCTTTCTCTCGGAAATGATGTTTTTAAAGTTAAGGGGGGAAAAAAAGTCTTGCCACACTGTAGAAGTGGCAGCTACAAAAATAGATTTAAATTGAAATTTCATAAAAATTGTTGTGTAAAAGATGCACTGAGATTGAATGACAAAGTAAAATAACAAAGTGGGCATTTGACTAAATGAATAAGCCAGAGTATTTACAGTACAGGAATATATTGAAGAAAACACTGTGTGTACAATAGGAAGTTTGAGCTAAACTAGAATAAAAAAATTGGAGCCAGCCAAATAGTTCAGCAGATCAAAGTGCCTGCAAGCAGGTTCACGGCCAGGGATTCAATTCCCAGTTCTGCCGTGTTGGATCCACCCCCAGGGCATGCTGAGACAGCAAATGAGAGTGGGTGTGGTGGCATGCACCTGTAATCCCAGCTCTTGGGAGGCTGTAAACAGGCGGATCACTATGAGTCTGATCTACTAGTGAGACGCTGAACATCCTGTGGACCCTTCCCTAAAGTAAATAAATAAATACAAATAAATTGGAAAGTATGATCAAATCTAGAAAGTGTAGGGCCAGGAGAAATAGCTCAGAGGAATAAGCACCAACATGGAAAGTATAAGGACCTGAGTTCAATCCCCAGCCCCACATGCTGGGTGTGCTATCTCAGCCCCAGATGCAGGAAAAAAATTCTAGAAAGTATGGTCTTTCCTCCACGATAAGGTTGGGAACGGAGAGTTAGGTTGATTCCTAACTTTAATGGGAAAAATACTTAAACCTGCACTTAGAAAATGAAGAAAAAATGAGAACTCCAATACATCAAAGAAGCTTTATATTGGTGGAAAGATGCTAAGAGACGTGGACTATGTTTTGGAAGATGAAAGTGCATTCTTTCCCCCTTCTTCGTCCCACCCCCGTGGTCCTCAGACACGTGTCAACACCATCCGTTCTTAAAGAGCAAAAGTGACTCTGTGTTCCTCACTTACATCTGCACAGATGGCAACAACAATTCCTCAGTTTCCTAAGAACTCATCATCTCTTCTAAGAAAGGTTGGGGACCTCTGTGGACTTGCAATTTTAATAAAGTGAAGGGTTTTGTTGAAAGTCCTCTTTGAACAAGTACTTTTACACACATAT
The DNA here is from genome assembly GCA_004027915.1 of Capromys pilorides. NCBI lineage: Eukaryota > Metazoa > Chordata > Mammalia > Rodentia > Capromyidae > Capromys > Capromys pilorides. The sequence continues at coordinate 3,776 of PVKN010018782.1, read as the reverse complement.
TATTGGCACAGTATGATGAAGGACACAGAGATCTAAAACCTGTGATTTGTGAGACCCTGCAGAGGAGATGATTGTAAGTTAATAATAAATATTTAATTGCACAAAAGCCTAAGCATCGTGGAGTGAATTGGAGGTTTCAAATGTTGGTGAAAACTACCAGATTAGTTAGTCTCTTGCTCTCCACCTCAGACATAGTGTGTACTAAAGAAATATTTATAGCAAAACTGAGTGAGGTGAGCAACCTAAAAGTGTGCTTGAAACTGTGATAAGAGCCAGGTGTGGTGGTGCACATCTGTAAACCTAGTACTGGCAGAGGCGGAGGCAGGAGAGTCAAAAGTTTGAGTCCTGCCTGGGAAACTTAGCGATGCCTTATCTCAAAATAAATATTGAAAAGTGCTGGGGATGTTGTTCCATGGTTCTAGCCCCAGGAGGAATAGTAAGAAAGAAAAAAAGGAAATAAGAAAGGGAAGGAGGGAAGGAGGAAAGGAGGGAGGGAGACACATGGGAAGGAAGAGAGAGAAGGAGGGAGGGCATGAGGGAGGGAGGGAGAAAAGGGAAGAAAAAAGGGAGAAACCTAGTGTGAAAACAAATAGACTATTCTGGCTAGAGATGATGTACAAGGTTGGATATCAGACCAGTAATATCAAGGAGGTTGACATGGAGGAGTCTATTGTTATGATTTGTGTGTAAATAATCCCTCAAAGCCTCATGTGGTCATGGGGCTCTGTCAGAGCTGGCTGAATCTAGAGTGTGTGATGCTGAGATTAAGGGTGTGTGATTAAGAAATCAGTCCACAGGTTGGTTTGGCACTCACCATGCAGGGTATATAACTAATTTATTTATGATTCTGTTTTATTGAATGCAGTACATACAAATAAATAAATAAATAAATAAATAAATAAATAAATAAATAAATAATATCTTGCTTTTCCTGTCTGAGAAAACCTGTAAAATATTTTTCCTTTCCATTTGAAAAGAACCAGCCACACAATGGCACGGCAATGTCACTGTACCTAAAGTAAAACAAATTACAGTGGAAAAGGATACGTCTGACAGGAGGCTGAGGAGTTTGTGATTATCTGGTTGTTTTCTAGCGTAAAAGCCACCAGTATTTTGAGAGTGGACGTTGTCATGTGAAAAGCATTGTCTTGTGTGTTTCCAATTATTTAGATGGAAACCATTGCTTTTGGGAAATAACTCTAAAGAGAGATGGGCCCGTGGTCCAAGCCCCCAGCCTTTGCCTTCTGATACCCAGAAGTCCTTCTCCTCAGATACTGGCTTGACTTTCTGCCACATCTAATAGCCTAACAACCCTGAAAACAGCCACATCTTCAGAGCACTGTTTGCACGCCATATGCCAGGCATGCTGTGTAGCCACACTCAGGATCGTTCGTGTGTGACACAACAGCACCCTGCAACGTACCTACAACTTGCCAAATTCCACAGAAGAAACCACACTCACAGGGCAAAGTCCCTCCCTCAAAGTCACATGATCACAAAAGCAAGGGGCAGGGACAGCCACATAGCCTTCTCATTGCCACCTCAGTCATCACCATAGCAGAGATCTGCACCTTGGGATTTCTCCTGGCGTGAGCCTCCTGGTCCATGGGTTCTTGCCGTCACTTTGGTGAGGGATGCAAGAGTGGAGGGAGGCTGACCCCAAGGCAAAAATCTCCCAGGTCACCAGGCACAGAATGAGAAACTCAAAAAAGGAAAGGAACATGGAACGGAGGTTTACTAACAATATTGCATGGGTGGGGGCAAGGCCATGAACAACAAGTTTCTTGGTATAAAGAGCTGGAGAGTGACTGCCACAGTTTGCATCCCTTCTCTGCCTAGTTGATAGGAGTTTTAAGCCAATCAGGGTCTTCTTTGTTGCTAAAGTAGTGTGGTGGTAGGCTTGACTAAGGGTTATGGAGTTTCAGCGGGTTTCCAGTGTACGCAAGTAGGTCTCTCAGAATAACTGTTCTACACTTGTGAAGATTTCACAAAGGGCAATTTCCAGTAACCACGTGGTCATGTGTATAGCCAGCCAGCATGCCCTCTTAGCCAAGCCCTACATTTCTGCCTGGCTGCCCTTCCCACTCCCTTTACGTTTCCCCCTCTGACTCAAGCATCCCAGTGCATAGGGCGCGGAGTACTCCTTTGAGCATCCACACTTGGCATAGGGGTGGCCTTCTGCACCAGGAGGGGCAGTGTTGTAGGCCTGAGGTAGACGTTAAAACCACAGACGGTCAACTCTAAACCACAAAGCTCCTTGAAAACTGCTTGTAGCTCTTAGCGTTTTCACCCCGCTACAAAGGGCTGGGGTCTTTTGACCTGCCCAGACGTCCTTCTGACCCTACCCAAGAAACTCTTTCAAGATCTTTGAGTCCAAGTAACAGAAAATTTAATAAAAGTAGAGCCTCAGCATTCAGTAATCTCTACTTAAACAAGTGAAACATTTGGACAATTAAAACAAGATTCAAAGGAAAACTTGTTATATCACTATACTTTGAGTTTCCCTGGATATCCATGCGTATCATGTGTTTAATATAGTACTAGTTCCATAAACTTGCCAGAAATGCAATATTTCAAGGGAGAGGTCTGTTTCTTGGCTTTTTCTTAATATACTATCCCTGTTGTTTTGACACAACTGTGTTCTTGGTGTGTCATTAATAAAAGATGAAATAATGCTCCCTTTGGAAGATACTTAGAATGTGAGGTACAAAGGAAAATATGTGCTGTTTGCAGCACTGTTAAACTAAAAAATGAATGCCCATGTTTTGTTTTAAAAAATGGTGATCCTCTGAGATATCTTTCCAAGGAAAACCATACATTTGCTATAGATGACTTGCTGTGTGTAACTAATGTACTTTCCCACATGGATTGTTTGTTTACTGACATTTGAAATTCTAAAAATATTTTGTCTCATAGCTCATGGGAAAAAAGTGAAGCAAAAGTTGGACACAACGACAGGACTGTGAGCCTTTCCATGAAGCAAGACTGAAAAAAACTTTTTTTTAAATATATATCTGGATGTAGATATATCAAATTAACTCCTTTCCACATCAACTGCTTTAAAAGACTATAGGGACGGCTGATAGCATTTCAAACAAAGAAAAGATTAAAGCGGTCCCTCTAAATTGGGGGCAAGATCAAGGTGTCTGCTATCAGCACTCCTGCTCCATACAATACTCAAAACATTAGCAAGGACAATCAGGCAAGAGAGCAATAAAAGGGATATAAGAATAAAAGAAGGCGAATCATCCCTATTTGCAGGTGACGTGCTCCTTGCATAGTAGACTCAGAAATTCCCGCCCAAGGACTCCTGAAATTAATAACCAAATTCTGCAATGTAGCAGAATACAAAATCAATTCACAAAGTATTATCGTACAATACTCAATAAAATACTAGCAAATAGAATGCAGCAAATCATCAGGAAGATTATACACCAAGATCACGGAGGATTCATCCCAGGGATGCAGGGATGGTTCAGTACAAGCAAGTCTATAAATACAGTGCACCATATCAACAGAACCAAAAGCAAAAACCACATGATCATCTCAATAGATGTGCACAAAGGTTTTGACAAAGTCTAAAGTCATTGATGATAAAAAATTCAAAAAGTCCAAATAGATTGTCTTTACCACAATCTGATAAAAGCTATGTATCATAAATCAATAGCCATCATAATACTAAATGGACAAAAACTGAAAGCCTTCATTTTAAAGTCAGTAGCAAGATAAGATGTCCACTATAACAACTCCTAGTCACTATAGTTCTGGAATTATTA